>BQNB010060695.1:0-12073 GCA_026074375.1 Tanacetum coccineum
GAAGCCTTCCATTTCATTGTATTTTTTCTATGCTTCCCAGAGTCTTAATACTGAGACTATGCACCATGTATATGTTCTGAGATGGAAGGTGACTAACGACTCTGTTCTTGACGATCCCTATGTCTGTCATGATATGACGGATTGTCTTGCCCCTCCTGCTCTATTTACATAGCTGCGTGTCATGAATTACAATTAGCTTTATTATGAGTTTAACGTTGGGGTCGCGCGGCAGGTATGTTTGGGGGTGGAGGTAAGGATGTGGGCGGAGCATACCTTGGAAAGGAAATGTGAGCTTGAGGACAAGTGTGCTGAACAGACTAATCTCCTTTCAGAAAAAGATGCGGAGATTTCTCATCTAAAGTCTTTGTTATCTTTGAAAGAGGCTGAGGCTGCTGAAGCCATCTCTCTCCGCCGTCAACTATCCGAGGTAGAGGCTGCGGATGCCGCCAAGAGTACTGAGCTGGGGGATTTGAAAGAGAAGAATTTTGCTCTTGAAGGAGAAAGAAATGTTTTGTCCTAGAGGGTTGAAACCCTTGAGTCTGTGGCTACTTCCAAGGAGATTGAGACGGCGTCCCTTTCGTCTCAGGTTGCCACACTTACTACTGATTTGTTTGGCTTCCAGCTTTCCCGTGACGAGCTCAATTCTAAGTTGGCTTCCTTAGAATCTGAGAGGGATTGTCTTGCTACCCAGGTATCCGCAGGTTTCTTTACACCCTTGATCGTATTTTTCCTTTATTTTTATGACTAATACTTTTCTTTTTCTTTTTTTTCCCGCAGAAAAGCTCACTGGAGTCTGCCTTTGAGCTCTTTAAAGAACAGGTTGAGAAGATGCAAGATGAGCAAGTAGGAGTTCTTAGTGAACGTGTTACGGCTATAGATTCTGACCTTATGGAGATGGTCCTTCACATAGATGCTGAGTTTTATCCCCGCTACCTGACTACCATAGCCGGGCGGAGGTGGATCCTTAGCCGTGGGCTCAAACTTGTTTGACCGAAGTGTCTTTCATCGCCTAAATACTTGTCCGCTATGGGTGAGGCAATAGGTCGTTCTATTGACAAAGGTATGCAAGATGGGGTGGCAGCGGGTATTAAACATGGGAGAGCCGGAAGAAGTATTGAGGATGTTGCTACGTTTAATCCTTCCGCAGAGGGTGATTATGTTGCTGCTATTAATGCCCTCCAAGGTGTGAGCTTTTCACTCCTTTCTCAATTAGAAGCCTATAAGGATTCTAGTATGGCTGACATTATGGACCTTCTTCGCTTGGAAGGTCCTGCTGCCGAAACCTCTGAAGCCAGCCAACTGCAACCTTCGCCTGATCAACTCATGATTCCTATTCACCGTCTAGAGGATCAGGTGATTATTGGGGAAATTTCTTTGGCTTTTTCCTTAGAGGTAGCATACAATCGTGTTCAAAGGGTTAGAGGGGACACATCCACTCGCCGCATGTCTCTTACAGATTCCATTCTTCCATTGGTGGAACCTTTGTCTACTAGGAACTTAACTGGTGAGGCGAGTTCTTCCGTAGATTTTACCACGACTGTGACAACTGCCCTTTCGACTACATTTGCTCAGACCAATCCAGCCCTTACGATGGTATCCACTGAGGTCCCTCCACCACCCAAGATCGTTTTTGAGGAGGAAGAGTTAGATACCACGCCAGAGCATGTTTCAGCTCCGTAGGCTTGTACTTATGTTATTTTAGTGCCATGACCATATGTGGCATATTTATGGCTTCTGTTTGCGTGTAAACATTGCTTGTAATTGTTATGTAATATTTGTTGATTTCTGTTTTGTGTTAGTACTTTTCATGCTATCTTATTTTATCACTATCGCATACTTGTGATGATAGTCTTAGTGAAATGCTTGCAGGACATTTTCCTAGTACTGGGTTTGCAATACCTCTTACGTACTTGAGTTGGTTGTTAGGTTACTCATTTCTTTATTATTCGGGATAATGTTTGCGGAGTCATGCCCCTAAATGTGCGCGTCTTACCGATTCATGCAATAGTCAAGTAATTTTGCAAAGTATAAAATAAACAAAAAACTCAAAGTAAAAAGTAAAAAACTTGTGAAGGTAGCTAGGCTTCACTTTTTCATTCATTAAAACTTAAATATATTACAATAAAGAAAATTCGAGCAATGCCTTTTCTTCTGCTTTGCCTTGCGTGCAAGAGGTTCTTACATTTCATGTATATAACATTTCTTAAGGTTGCAGATATTCCATGTTCGCGGAAGGGTATTTCTATTGCGGTCTCTAAGCTTGTATGCTCTTTTGCCCAATGCTTCCGTGACTTCGTATGGTCCCTCTCACCTAGGTTCGAGCTTGACCTCATCTTTCGCGTGGCTTGCTTCGTTGTTCCGGTAGACAAGGTAACCCGGACGGAAGCTTGTGCTTCGGACCCTAGCGTTATAGTATTTTTCCAACTTGGCTTTGCTTCTTGTTTCCTGGATTGCTGCCTGCTCTATTCTTTCTTCCAAAAGGTCCAAATTGATTCCCAAGGCTTCATTGTTCTTGATCATATCGACTTCCGTAGTTCTTAAGGTTGGCATGCCAATTTCCACTAGGATCACTGCTTCCGCTCCATATGTCAATGAGAATGGTGTTTCTCCATTACTTGACTTGATCATGGTACGATGTGCCCATAAGACATGTGAAATATATTCTACCTAGTTTTTATTTTTCTCACCCAATCGTGCCTTGATTCCTTCCCTTAAACTTTTGTTTGCCCTTTCTACCAAGCCGTTGGCTTGGGGATGTTTAACGGAGGCAAACCATTGGCGGATACTTAGCTTTTCACACCAGTCTTTAAATGGGTTGTCTCTGAATTGTTTTCTATTGTCAGATATTATTTCTCCTGGAAGACCAAATCTACACACCACATTGTCCCATACGAACTTTTTAACTTAGGCTCCTGTTATGGTTGCCACAGGTTTTGCTTCTATTCATTTCGTGAAGTAATCCATCGCCACTATCAGGAACTTGACATTGTCGGGGCCCTTCGAAAAAGGTCCGGCTATGTTAATTCCCCACTTGTAAAATAGCCATAGGGACGTGATGGGTGTTAGTTTCTGTTGTGGGTTCCTTGGTACTGGGCGGTGAACCTGACAGCTATTGCATTCCCTTATCAAATTCCTAGCATCAGAGTGCATAGTCGGCCAGTAATACGCAGATCTTAAAACTTTTGCCACCATGAATCTTGGTCCGGCATGCATGCTGCAGGATCTCTCATGGATCTTTCTTAGTACGTAGTTTACTTGCAGGGGCCCAACACATCACAACCATGGTCTAAGGAAGGATTTTTTGTATAGTGATCCATTTGACACGGCATACCTTCCCGCTTTGGGACGAATAGACCTTGCCTTCCTTTTTTCTTCTGGGAGAATTTCTTCCGTTAGGTACTCGTATATTGGAGTCATCCAGGTATGTCCTTCCTCTTCTACTACCACTAGTACTTCATCTTCATCTATGGATTTTCCTTGAGTTCCTCTACAAGTACTTGCTTGCTTAGGTGGGCAAAGCTGGTAGATGCTATCTTGCTTAGCATGTCTGCTTTTTTGTTTTCTCCCTAGGTACTTGTTTGATAGAGAATTCTTTAAAAGCACCAGTGAGGTTTTTCACCTTCTCTAAGTATTTGATCATGCCTGGCTCTTTTTCTACATAAACTTCATTTACCTGATTAGCCACGAGTTTCAAATCTACATTTGCCTGAAGGTTTTTTACTCCCATTTGTTCTGCTATCTGGAGACCAGATATTAAAGCTTCATATTTTGCTTCGTTGTTGGTAGCATTAAACCTGAACTTCAGAGCATATGTGAACTCTACCCCTTCCGGATTCGTAATTATCAGACCTGATCCAGAACCGTCTATGCATGATGATCCGTTTGTAAATAATACCCATGGATCCAGAAGTTCTTCCTTGTCCTCTATTTGCATATCTATAGGGTCCTCCTCCGGACGTTCTACAATGAAGTCTGCTAAAATCTGCCCTTTGACTGACGTCATTGGTCTATAATGAATGTCATGCTCTTATAGCTCAAACCTCTATTTGAGCAATCTTCCTGTTACCTCCGGGTTAGACAGTATCTGTTTTATTGGTTGGTTTGTGATTATAACTATTGTATGTGCCTGGAAATATATTTTTAGTCGCTTGCTAGCACTTACTAAAGCAAGTATTAGTTTTTCCATTGGGGTGTATTTGACCTCCGGACCCTGTAACGCGCGGCTAACAAAGTAGATGGGCATTTGATTTCCGTCCCTTTCCGTCATTAGGACTGCGCTAATAACTTCCTTTGCCGCCGCCAGATATATTATCAACTCCTCCTTTTCTTTTGGTGCGGTTAACATGGGTAGTTTGGCTATCAATTTTTTCATTTGCTTAAATGTCGTCTCTACTTCCGCGGTCCATTGGAAATCGCTTTTCTTTGTGCACTTCTTTAAGGTTCTAATGAATGGCAAAGATTTTTCTGCGGATTTAGACCAGAATCTGTTTAAGCTTGCCAGTTTCCCATTTAGTTTTTGCACGTCCTTTAAACATTTTTGAGATTGTAAACTGAGGACAGCTTCAACCTTGTCCGGACATACCCTTAGCCCGTCAGCATCTACTTTGTACCCAAGGAAGGTGCCCTCCCTCATTCCAAAGGTGCATTTTTTAGGATTTAACTTCATATTTATCTCCCTAAGGGTTTTGAATGTTTCTTCTGTGTCTTTGATTACTTATGTTTCCGTGCGGCTTTTAATGACTAGATCGTCCACATACACTTCCAAATTCTGGCCAGTTTTCTTTTGGAAAGCCTTATCTACTAGTCGTTGATAAGTTGCTCTGATATTTTTTAATCTGAACGGTATTTTTAAGTAACAGAATATTTCCTGGCTTGTGACAAATGCTGTCTTCTCCTCGTCTTCTTCTGCCATTTGTATTTGATGGTATCCTTTGTATGTATCTAGGAAGCACTTAAAAGGGTATCCACAGAGGGAATCTACATTCCAATCTATTTTTGGTAACAGATAGCCGTCTTTGGGGCATGCTTTGTTTAAGTCCTTGAAGTCTACACACATTCTCCAGCTTCCGTCATGCTTTTTTTACCATTACTGTGTTTGACAGCCAACTGTGATAATGGACATCTTTCATGATACCAGCCTCCACTAGCTTTTCTATTTCCTCGCAGATTGCTTTACTTCTCTTAGGTGCTCGCCCCCTTTTCTTTTGTCTAACTGGTAGGCATCCTTCATGGATATTCAACCTGTGCTCAGCTATGTGCTGCGAAACCCCAGTCATATCCGTTGGCCTCCAGGAAAATATATCAAGGTTGCGCCTTAGCAGACCACATAGCTTCTTCTGCCCTTCTTCCGTCAACGTGGAATCTATCGCTATAGTTTGCTCTGGGTATTCTGGGTGGATTGTGACCTGAATCTTTTCTTCTCTGACTTGGTCGATCATGGGTTGCGGTATCTCAGGTCCTGAAACCATTGTGCATTCAAGCGGAATAAGCTTGCTGCTCCGTAATGTGATCGTTCCTCCTGTCACTGGGAATTTTAACATTCTGTAAGCCGTGGATGGAATTGCCCGGATCCTTCTTACTCCCGGCCTTCCTATGATTCCATTGTAGGGAGAAGGTGACCTTACTACTATGAAATTCATCCATGCAGAAGTCGAATGTTCTTTGTCACCTATTTTTACGAGCAACGATATCTGCCCTAGCGGCCATATAATTTCTCCACTAAATCCAACCAATGGTGTGGCTGCAGGAATTATTTGGTTTTTGACCTTTGGACGAAATCTATTAAAGCAATGTTCATACAAAATTTCTGAGGAAGAGCCTCTGTCTACATACATGCGGTGCACGCAATGTCCTCCTATTTCGGCTTCAATAATCATGGGACCCTCCGTCCCATCTTCCTCTCCCAGAGGTGGAAAAGAGATTACTGATTCCGAAGAGAAAAATTAAGTGATCTTTTGTCTTGCTACCCTCTCCCATGGTTGTACCATAAGTATCGGTAGTGGCTTGTCCTTTCCGGAGGTTTCTCCCTTTTTGGCTGCCTTTGCCTGATCTTTTCCATTGCTTTGATTCATCTCTTTGATTAGATGTGACAGCTTTCCTGCTTTAAGCATTTCCTTGATTTTCCTTTTTAAGTGCATACACTTATCGATGGTATGCCCTACTTCCCCATGAAACTCACAGAATTTGCTAGCATTTCTTTTTTCTACTAGGGTTGTCATTGGCGGAGGAGGTTTAAACTTCCCTTTATCAAAAGCCAGAATTTCCTTTGGTGTTTTTGTAAGAAGGGTGAATCTGTCTTGCTTCCGCTCCGTTCTTTATTGGTTCCGGAAGCTTCCCTTCTTGAAGTTTTGCTTTTGTCTGATTTCTTGCTGTTTCCATAACGAAAATGACATCTTCCGTTCACGATTAGAGGCCGCTACCTCTCCTCTGAGGAATGCCATGGTTACCCTCATCATTTCATCTACTGACTTAGGGATGTTGTCATGTAGTCATTTGATCAGCTCGGGATTGGCAATTTCGTGCATAAATCCAGAGATTTTCATGCATTCCGGAGCTCCCTTCACGTCCTTGCATTCCAGCTTGTATCTCCGCATGAATTCTTCCGTGGATTCCCCGTCCCTTTGCTTGATGTTGTGGATTTCCACCGGGTCTTTGATACATTTTTTCTGCTAGAGGTAGTTTTCTAGGAAAGCTTTCCTTAAACCATCGTAACTATCAATGGATTCCTGCAGAAGATCGTCAAACCATACTCTGGCATTGCCAGTGAGTGTGGAGATGAATATATGACACCAAGTTGGCATTGCCCAGCGCTCCGTTTTGGCGGCCACCTGAATTTTTTTTAAATGATCTTCTGGGTCCTCACTCCCGTAATATGTTTTGATATGACTAGGCATTCAGGTTTTTGGGAAGTCAAAGTAACGGATCCGGGGAGTAAAAGGATCTGTTTCTTCACATACCCATGGTTGGGATAGGTCGTCCTCAACGCTTGACTTTTGCTTCTTTGGTTTTGACTTCTAATGTCCTCCTGCGCTGCCTTCAATTTTTGACAGTGCTTCCGTTCTTTGCGAGGATGCTCTTTTAGGATGATGTTTCTCGGAAGCAATTTCTGTTTCCCTGGAGTGAGAACTTTGGTAGCAGTTTTTCGTATCTTTGCGGCTGCTATGATATGTGCCTTGAATCTCTCGAATGTGTGGACACATTCTTCTCCTTGTCTCCGAGCTTTGGAATACACCCTTTTCGAGCCTTTTGAACACTGTTCTTCTTTATGGACCTTTTTTTGGTGACTTGGAACGGCCGCGCCTCGACTCAGGACTTTCGGACCTTCTGCGAGCATTTCTAGGTCCGAGCCTTTCTTTGAGGTCCTTCCATCTGCTCGGCGTTCCTGACTCGAAATGTCATGAAGATTCTTCAAAGTTAAGGCGAGCTTTTACTTCTTTTAGCTTCTCCTGTTGTACCTTCTCCTGGTGCACCTTTTTGGCTATGATTAGTAGAATCTGATGATAGTTCTTGTCACAGTATTCGTGCAAGTCTTCATCAAATATAGATCCGTCCAAGTTTTGCGGAACTTGCTCCTTCCCTAGCATATTCCTCACGATGGACGTGGGCTGGCTAAGGGGAGTTTGCTCGTTAGTGCTCATGGTGAGTATTTTAGGAAACGTGGTTGTATTCGCGGTCCCATGGATGACGCCAACTTGTTAGTACAAAATATGTGTTGGAGGAATGAAATGGGTTGAGGACGCTTACTGGGTTGGGCTGATAAGTGACCAATAGGTTGGATCTTGTACTAAAGCAAGTAAAAGAGGTGATTTCCTGCACATACAAAGAAAAGAACCGTTAGCCTTATCGTGGGGACGGACCCTACGATTGGACTCCAGCGTAAGAGTAAGTACTCATGTTGTTAGAGAATATATGTGTGTGCGAAGAATGTCAGAGAATTGCGCACCTTGTGATGTGTCAGAGGACTCTTATTTATAGGGAAACCAAATACTAGGGTTTTCTAGTATTTCACTTATAATTATAGTGGCTGGAGTGGGACCCTTGTCGGGCAAGGATCCGCGTTAATCGTGACTGCGGACGCGGATTTCCTTCCATGGGTGATGTACGAAAGCGGCTCGATCTGATCCACGTCCGTCTTGCTATGTCCGGGCCGTGCCAATGCGATCCTGGGCTTAGTTCTGGCCTGGTTATTTGTTTAGTTGGGCCCGGAGCCTATTGTAATAATACGGCCCAGGCCCAGAGGCCTGATATGCCTATTATACGTCATCAAGTCCCCCCAGTCTAGTATGTTCATTGCTTGCGGTGTAGCCTACTAGACTTTGTAGTGTCGCAAGACTTTGCTTTCGCGACTAGTGGCTTCTCCGTGACTTTTGTTAATTAGTCAGGTAAGGTTTGGGTGATGTGTATTCATTCTGACCTTTCGTTTTCTGGTTGACACGACTTGGTGTCAGTTATCTAACTGGCATCACTTTCGATTATTTTAAATCTCGTGCGTTGGTTGATGTAGTGCTTTACACGTGTCATTATTTTGCCGCCTTGTGTATTTACTATACCAAGGGTATAAATACCCCTTTGGTTTTAACTATCACTCATCTTCATTTTGTCAATGGTGCAAAGAATTAAGTCACATGAACTAGAATTTCGAGATGTATGAATATGTAAATGGTCTCAAAGTCCAATTATACATATGTGCGTAAATTAGAAGAATTTTGAGTGAGGGAAGTTGTATTAGAGAAGTATATAATCTAGCAAACTTATGAGCATGAAAAATGTATGCATACAAAACAATATTACAACTAGTTGAAATGTGCATAATTTGTTGGAATGCGCATATAATTTCAGGCCGAGGTGGATAATTAGTGGTAGAGTGGATGCATATATCATGAAAAATATTTTTAATTAAGCTACCAGCCTTATTGAACAAGTTTGTTCATAACAAGTTTGCCTAAGTAAACGGAAATAATTATTGCATATCATTTTTCTCTAGAGAGAATTGAACTTTAACAAAATAAATTATTTAACTAAATATATTAAAATTTTGAATGACAAAGCAATTTAAGGGACATTAATTTGCCCTTTCATTTGAACATCGTGAATGACAAAGCAATTTAAGGGACATTAATTTGCCCTTTCATATGGGCTACTAGTACAAGTGGAAAATCAAGTTTCCTTTAGTTTTTAGTGTTAGTTTAGGACTTGGTCACCCATGTTCTTAGTTAAGTTCTGTTGCATGCATGTAGTTACTAGTTTATATTCCTAAAGTTTAGTAAGTAGTGGTAGAGTCACCCATGTTCTCAGTCATGTCCTAGAGTTTAGGGAGTAGTTATTTATTGTAAACTATAAATACTTGTACTTTGCATTGAGAATGAATGAAGAAGAAAAGAATAGACAATTTTTCCAAGATTCGTATGTTAGCTTTAGATTGCAGTAGTAGTTCTTTTAATATAGTAGTCTAGTTTAGATATTGACTATCACAAGCCTTAGTCCATATCATTTGGTGCTTTCATTTTCCTTACCATGCCTCTTAAAAAAGACAACCCACCACTAGAAGAAACAATGGCAGCCATGGCTGCCAATATCTCCAAACTTCTCGAGTCCCAAACCATCACCAACGAAAACATCAAGGCCACCCAAGCACAATCATCTTCACAACTCGATGTCATATCCAAGAAACTCGCAGCACAATATGAACAAACCGCCACCCTCATCTCAACCATTGCTCAAAATAATGCACGAACCCACCAGTTGCAACCACCAAACAACGCGCCACCAACTCCTCATGGGCTGCAAATTCGGCCGCCCAAACTCAACCTTTCGGCATTTGACGGATCAAACCCTCTTGACTGGCTATTTCAAGCCGATCAATACTTGAGTTTTTACAACATCACACCACCCCAACGGCTTTCCATGATTGCCGTTCACCTCACCGAAGACGCTCTAAGTTGGTACAAGTACCTCTTCAACAATCGTCTCCTTACCACGTGGGAAGCGTTCACACGTTGTTAGGAATTATGAATTCCTAGTTCCTACTGGTAGCACACAGTTCCTACTGGTAGTAAGATTTAGTCTTCCTGGACTTATGGAAAGTATTAAATGACATTCGGTATGTTGAGGAGGTTACAAGTTTAGTATGATGAGGAGGTTACAAGTTTATTTAGGAAATGATTAATTATATTGATGTACTCCCTCCGTCCCAAAATTATTGTCCTCCGACAAAAAACACACAGTTTAATAAAAGTACATTTATTACTGCTTTCTCTCTCTTACTTTTTAATAGAATGACAGTTTTACCCTTAGCTAATTAATTAAAGTCTTTTTTAAAGTTTGTAATGATAATTTTAAAAAAGGGTAATATAGTAAACTTGATCAAACTTCTCTATCTATTTTTAGTAGTGGACAATTAAATTGGGAGGTCCCAAAAAGAAAACGTGGACAATAAAAATGGGACGGAGGGAGTAAAATATTTAGGCAAGTTTTTATGATATTGTAACTACCTAGGACCCCTTGCACTATAAAAGGAGGTCCTAGGGTGTTGAAATAATCATCACTTTGACACACACACATTCTCTACACGCATTTCTCTCTTACTTAGTTAGCTTCAAGGTTGTAAACCCTGTTACTATTCAGAGTAACCGTATTAATATATTGAGGCTACAACATTTGGTTTATTTCTATTGTTCTTCTTACATATAAAGAGTAGTTTCCGCATAGTCTTTGTATTTTGATCAAGGCTTCCAAGATCGTTCAAGAAAAGGATTTCAACACACGTGCCCTCGAAACACGATTTGGTCCATCAACTTACGATAATCATCAAGCCGCACTTTTCAAACTTCAACAAACCTCTACTGTCACCGCATACCAGACGGAGTTTGAACGATTGAGCAACTGTGTAATTGGGCTTCCACCAGAAGCATTACTAAATTGTTTTGTCTCGGGTCTCCGTCAAGACATCTAGCAAGAACTCGCCATTTTACGACCTCACACCATTACTCAAGCCATTGGTCTTGCGAAACTTATCGAGGACAAAATAAATGACGAGATTCCGCCACCTCAGAATTCAGCCTTGACAACGGCTCCTTCCCTTACATCCGAGACACTAACGATCAAGCGTTTAAGCCCTGCAGAAATGCAACAACGACGTGTTGACGGCCTTTGTTTCAATTGTCCGGAGAAATACAGCCCGAGACACAAATGTAACCCACCCAAGTTTCTTCTCCAACAAACAGGACATGACCCACCCTTGGATCTCCGTGGTCAGAGTTCTAACAATGTGAGCCTTGAGGACAAGGCTCATCTTCACGCGGGGAGTATTGATACATGGGCTACTAGTACAAGTGGAAAATCAAGTTTCCTTTAGTTTCTAGTGTTAGTTTAGGAGTTGGTCACCCATGTTCTTAGTTAAGTTCTGTTGCATGCATGTAGTTACTAGTTTACATTCCTAAAGTTTAGCAAGTAGTGGTAGAGTTACCCATGTTCTCAGTCATTTCCTAGAGTTTAGAGAGTAGTTATTTATTGTTTACTATAAATACTTATACTTTGCATTGAGAATGAATGAAGAAGAAAAGAATAGAAAATTGTTCCAAGTTTCGTATATTAGCTTTAGATTGCAGTAGTAGTTCTTTTAATATAGTAGTCTAGTTTAGATATTGACTATCACAAACCTTAGTCATATCAGGTTGTCTCGACATTTTTGGACTTCAATCAATAGGCTCGAAACAATATTCTGCACTTGCAAGAAACAAACTCAAAAGCTTTTCGATTGCAACTAGAGAGGAATAAAATTTCATTCGTAATTATAAAATCAAATTTCAACGAGTTAAATATTCTAAAAGAGTAATAAACATAAACCAAAATTAAGGAAATAAAATTTACGAAAAGTGTCTATTCTCCTCAGAGATATTTCTCCATGTTACAATAAGTGTTCAGATATACATGTGCCCTACATAAGAATGACATGCTATTTAGAAATATAAAAGTTGAAATTTTTCCATCATAAATATTTCTCCATCTTACCATAAATCCAAAGTTTTTTTTAATCGGTTAAAACATAAAAGCTCGTCTTTATTTTGAGGCAAAA
>BQNB010060695.1:14160-33523 GCA_026074375.1 Tanacetum coccineum
AATGCCTTTATCTTTCAGAATCTCAACTTCGTGTATGATAGAGAGCCAAATTGAAGAATAAGGAGTATTGGAATTAAAACCTATTCTGCCATCTTCTCCATGTAAAGCTTTTATAACTCTAGCCCAAATCGAATTCTTATGAGATAAAAAACGCCAAAACCACTTAAATAAACGAGCCTTTTAGTTGGGTAAATATGGCCTTTTATAGTTTATATTGGGTATATATGGAATAAACCCTTTTCAAACATATTCTAATTTTTTAGTAATTTGCCTCCTTAAAAACCATTTTGTAATGTAGTTTTAAAAAATATAAAAATATGCTCCCTCGAACCAAACTTTCTGACTCCGGCCTGATAATAACTTTTTTTTATATGGCTAAGGATAGCATGCCTTTTTGAAAAATAAAGGAGCATGGAGGAAAAGCCCTATTTAAATGGGCTGTAAATTGGATCGTATATACTTTAACTAAATGGAGCCATCGTATGTGCGTATTGAAATTAGGGTGTTGATCGGTTCGGTTATCGGGTTATTCGGTTAAATTTTTTTTGGTTTTACCCGAAAATCGAACCGAACCGAACTAGAATTCAACCGAACCGAAAACCGAATTCGAATTCGGTTTGGTTCTCGAGTTGACCCGAATAACCCAAATTTTACTATTTAAAAAAAAAATTATTAATTACATAGATTTTTAGTAAACAAAAAATTATTATTATCATAAAAATTATTTTTTTATATTACGATAACATTTTAATGGTATTTATATATATAAATATATATAAAAATATATATTTATATGAATTCGGTTTTCGGTTCAGAGTGTCAAACCCATATCCAACCCGAGAACCGAATTAGTAGTTCGGTTCGGTTCGGTTTTGGCGAATTCGGTTCGCTTATTAGTTCGGTTCGGTTATTTTCGGTTCGGTTCGGTTCGGTTTTTGGTTTTCGGTTTTTCGGTTTTTCTGCTCACCCCTAATTGAAATGGACCCATCATATGCACGTATTTTACCATTAAACAAGCAGTAAGGCTACCCGCACATTGCGACATTTTATTTTTGTTTTGATTTTATTTAAATTTGAGGGTCTTGTAGCTTCAGGCTACATTTTTCCTGACACATCAACTTTCTCTCTCTCACGACTTACAGGCGACCTATTAGTCACACTAAAACGACATACACTTAAAAAACATACCCCACAAAAATACATTTCAATTAAATTATCAAACACACAAACATACACACGACATCGGTCGTATTTACGACCCACATCCCAATCTTTCATCATCCGACCGATTCGTCCACAACTCCTTCAATGGAGGCGACCACTCGCGACCGACAAAAAAAGAGTCAACCTAAAGGTCGACCGACCCATTATAACAAGCCTTATATGTCAAGAGGTATTTTTTATATGTGTAAGGTTTTGTTGTGTTTTTTTTTAAGTTGAAGGGTTTTGAATTTATTTAAGTCATTTTATATATCTTGAGTTTTTTTTATATTTTTTTAAAGTTGAAGATTTTTCGAAAGTAATTTATAAGTTATTTTATATATGTTGGGGTTTTGTTGTATTTTTCTTTTTTCATTGTTGAATGTTGCATTTACGCTGGATGTGATTGACTGATGCATTCAATTGAGATGTCTGCTAGAACTTTGCTAGCCATAATTTTGGTTACTAGGCGTGAAAGTATACAGTTTAACTCCGAGTAGAACTTTTAAAAGTAAAAGAGTGTTAAACACAACTAGTCCTCATTTTCTCTAACACACAAAAATATCATCATTGTCTTTAAAACTCTTATTGTTTGTCTTCTCAAATTTTTATACATACAAAGTAGATCTTATAGTTTATATGTTCTAACAAGAAAATGGCTCTACCCTTATGAAAAACGTCACTATAACAAACAGAGATGCAAATGTATAAGGAAGCCGAAAGCAAGTATCTTAAGTTTTACTTTGAGAATTGAATTTTCCCTAATTTTTATCATTGGTTTAAGACTGATTTTAACACTTTAAGTAGTTTTGGTAATTGAAATGGTATGAAGTTTGAGGTTTTTTTATTGTTGTCTCCTGGTTACCAACCAATCAAGTTTTCTCTGATGTCGTCGCTAAGCATGGTGACGTCGTCGCCATGCGATCCTGACGGCATCAATATATTTTTGTGACCCCGTCTCCACCTACGTCATTTTCCACTTTCTAGGCATTTTTTGTGAAGGCGTCAGGATAGGAGTCGTCAGCTTGAAAAGTTGCGTTTTGTCCAGTTTCTTCCCGAATCGGGCCCAAGTCACGTGCTTTTCCTCCAAGTGCTTCCCGAGTGCTAAAATAACAAAAAGAAACGATTGAGTACAACATTTGGGCATATTTGCATGATTTTGAGGGTTAAATGACCTAGAAAAAATATATAAAATGACACCTCATCAAATACCACTACACTTGGAATTTGCTTGTCCTCAAGCGAATAAGATTTTCTACCTAGTAGGGGCATTTAACCTACTAGATAAAGATAATTTATGACACAGCCGGATCAACCTTGTAATTAAAAGCACATAAATCATATACTAGCACCTCACATAAGTGTTAGGATTCTCTCTTTCACTCGATGTAATAATGAATTATAACAATATAGGAAACGGGAAAATAAACACTCACTACCTGTCATAGCATATAGATTATCATAAGCTTGATAAATGATCAAAACCTTCACCACTTTGGCGTAAGCACCTACGAATTACTATTAAAGAGGTCTTTTAAAGGGTTGTAACGTTAGGTGTAGGGTAAAGGAAATACGGTTAGGGATAATGTGAGATATTTTACTGGTGGCAAACTAATCATTCACAAGACTACATGTAAAAGGCGTTGCTAAGTCAAGATTCGAAAAAAATTATGACAATCGTACACAACTCTACATCAAACTTTTTCGTTTCTTTTCTTGACTCTTTCTTGACATAAACAATAGCAGGATGGAAGTCAATATATTCTAACATTTTTTTTTTGCTTTTTTCATTTTTTCTTTCTTTTTGTTTTTTCTCCTTTTTTAAATACACTTTTGCATTGCCATCTGATGAAAATAAAATAAATATACAAGATTCAGAGTTTATATTGACACCCCTACACTTGGGTTTTTAATAACTCAATAATAAACTAACTAATGACCCGAATTAGAAGGATCAGAACATGGAGTATATTAAGCACGTATGAGGGTAATAATTTGACTTTCTTTCCCATTTCTCCATAAAATAAAAAACTACCATGAATCCCATTCATCTCAAAACTGTGTACACTAACAATAGACTCGACTTAGCAACCATATAATCAAGCAAACAATTAACAAGGGATAAACAATTATGATAACAATAATGTACTAAAGATGAGTTCATACAAGGGGTGCTAAGGCGATTTAGGTGTTACTTTTTAGTGGGGTGTAGACAATGCTCTTAATTAATAATCTGAAATCCACCAGAAAATTACGAGAACCGTGAAAAGGATAGGCTAAGAAGGGTGTACTAGGGGTATATTTCACTAAAAATGAGTGTTAAGCAATGGTGTATGGGTAGTTATATGACCGATGAGATCATCATAACTCTGAAAATGCAGGATTAAAACAAGGGTTATCATAATGCCTATTATCATTTAGCAAATCCTAATCACACGAATGCGATCTCACTAGCTGTCTCAGAATGCATCACTAAAGCAAGTTCTAGAATCTATAATACTACCGGTACACTCTCATAAGCATAAAAAATGAATGTTTTTATTCCTAAAGATCTAAGGGTGAATCACACATTTTGGGGGTGGAATTTTTAAATGGTAGGGTATTTTTGCTAGTCATATAACTCATATCCATGAGACGCTTCTAATACAATAGTTTCACCGAAACCTGCCATAAATTTTTTTACATTTGGGTTAGAATTACCGTCCTAAACTATGTTTCGGTATATTAAACATCATTTTGAATACAAAACAAATGCAAATGACATAAAATGCGCGTTATCAAAATATTTGCTTGCCTTCAAGCAGATCTAAGACAAAAAATTTAGAAAGAAATTACCTAAATGATAGAATAAAAGAAAATTTTAAAATTTAAGTAAATATCAAAATATTTTTTGTTTTTTATAAGAAATTGCAAAAAGGGCAAACACTCCCCTCCCCCCCTCACCACACTTAAGGGTTTGTTTGTCCTCAAGCAATATAGAGAAAAAATAAGCTTTACAAAACAAAAATAGAATTATGAAATGTAGGCTTAATATGTGAAAAACAAAGATGTTTGACAATACCCAATGATCTTCAAGCTGTTATAACATAACTAAGCACCTCACGAATAAGGAAAGTATAATTCACTTAAACACTCGTATATGCTGTAATAGAGTCATAAAGTTTACCATAAACTTATACAAGAAACAAAACTACACCGACGTTGGCGTAAACACAAGGTATAAATATCAAAAGAGGTCTCTTATTCGGGTTGTAACGTTAAGCTAAGGGTTAATAAGAGTGTGGATAAGTTATGGGAAATATATACTGAAATTGGTTTTATAATTTAAATACATGTAGACAAGTCCAAGACCCATGTTGCTAGTTACCAAACATACCACAACCCGTGAGGTTCTCAAACAACGCAACCTCTCTCAATCTGCTCGCACCAAAATGATATATTAATACGTCTCACGAACATACACAATAGTTGGTAAACAACAAAACTTTTTTTTACTCAATAAATTCAAACAATTATCAATTCTTCCACACTTGAGATAAGAACACAAAACAAAAATACAAAACATGAAGTCGCGACTCTTCATCTTTGTTGAATGGCACAATACTTATAACAAAGTGCGATCAAACTATTAATAAAAAAAATCCTCCAATCCCACCATGCAACTAGCAACCAACCATTTAGACTTTCGAGATGGGGTAAGGCTAGGCTAAATATTATATATTTTTGTATATTTTATTATTATTTTATAGACTAGAAAAATGAATAGAATGGCTCAGCGGGTTAAACTAGGGGTATCTAGCACTAAAGATGAGTGCTACAGAAGAGTTTTATTTGGGTGGTTAGCTAATCAGTGTAATTAGCTAAATATATATGTGGATGGCTATTTGGTTTAAATCCTAAGTTGCATCTTCATCACATAAAAATACCTATATGACGCGAATGTGATCTTACTGCGGTCTCATAATGATTTCAAGCACAATTATAGAATCAATAAATCACCGGCACACTCATAATCAAAGAAATCAAGCACAAAAGACGTACGTTATATACAGGCTTAAAATTCTGATATATATACTGTAATGTATTATAAAATGCCCCGTCGAGTATTGTCATTGATCCGAGTCGGCTCTGCACTATCAATCGGGACCAACAATCTCTGATTTTAAAAATTTTATTTATTAACTACGTTTTATTCTAATATATTAACCTAAGTGATAAAAAATTTAGATTACCAAGGGCGAACAAAAGTTATAAGTTCTATAAAAATAGTCTTAGTTTTCCAATTCATTTTCTCCCTCACTTAAGTTAAGCATTATGCGTAATTAGAAAATAACTTTAAAGTGGGAAAGTTGGGAAAATAAATATAAGGAGAAACGCGAAAACTTCTCCACCACATGGCTCATATGCTCGAGCTATATTCAAAAAGATACAACGCAAAACAGAACACCATCACAAGCATGTGAATCCAACTACATATAATATAATTCCCCAAATATATCACATCCCCAAGTAATAAGATATCACCACCAATCCAAGCTGAGCCTGTTTAATATATCTTGCAAAATAGACAAAAACAACAAAAAACATAAAAATAACAAAAGCGCACTTACATATGCAACACGTTACAATTAGCACATTTAAACAACCTTTATACCCCTCGGTGTCCCTAGTGGACGATTTTAAAGTCTCGTGAAGAGTTTCAACAAACACACCCACAACAGTTCGAAAAATAATATTTTTTTGAATATAGAGCAAAGCACGGCTCTCATCGTTACTTCTAAGACTGCTAAGTTTTTTCATTATATATATTTTTATTATAGGTTTATTATTATTAATATTAGATGTACTATTACTATTATTATTATTATTATTATTACTTTATTAACAACTCAATAGATTTACAAAAAACTAGTGGGAAGCCGAGATACTATCTAGGCCCCCACTCCTTTAGCTATAGCAAAACCAATCCTATTAAAGACATGAACCGCAACACGTGCCCTAATATCTTGAGTCATAGAGAACTTCCGGATTCGCTTGAGCAAGGTAATTGCATCCCTTTTCTAATTCCCCCAAAGAAATAAAGAAAAAGGGAGATACCATATCCAAAAAGCAACACACTTTAGTCTCATACATGACATGTTTTACAATGTCCGCATCAATCATCTCACGACAAGGAAACGAAATCGACCACCCTTTTTATAGTTTGTGTTTAAAGGCTATGACCCAGTCAAGTCCACACAGAACATCAAGCCCTCCCTCCCACGAGTGAAATAACATAACCACTGTGTACCTAAAGGGTTATGTCACTCCCCCAATCCCATCCCTAAATTCAACTTCTTTACCAGCTAAGTCATCGAACGTAAAACAAATGCCACAAGGGTTCCGCCGTATAACCTTAAGAGATGTTTGATAAACCTAAAATGCCATCACATGATCCCGTCAAGGTCCTCCATATAAATTAATCCCCCACAAAAACCTTGAGCAACATTAACAAGGCTTCAAAATAGAAAAATAAGATAACACATAACCGATTATAACAAATAACACTCAACAAGTAAAGTCTTACCGTTCATAGTCTGTCCCAACCTGAAAGTGGAACCATCAAGCCAGTCAAAAGCGAGATTCCTCTAGATGAGATTTTCATAAAAGCCATTTTCGAGGAATAAAGAAATAGGGGGATACTACAGTTTTTAGTAACCCATGTGAAATAAATAACTGCCATTTTTCATCATGAATTTGGGGGCCATTGATCTCACCCTTGGATAGACTCAAAAGGTCAATCTTCATAGACAGTATTAAACATACACAAAGCATCCGCAGCCTAGAAACTACAATACTTATATGCCAAAGAAGCTTAGTCTGCAAGCCAACAAACTATAATCGTGAAGCCAGAAATGCATAATTCAAAACATCACCTGCAGAATAGACACCAAGCCCTCAAATGCAAAGGATTGCCAATTACCAAACCCTGGTCCAGAAGCTGTCACAATGCACTCAAAAGAAGAACAAAGAGCCACGTCAAAAGAACGTTGGGCCGATTCAAAGAAACATGGTTGTTTTGCTTTATATACTGTGCAGGTATCAGATATTCACTAAAAGATAAAAATCAAGTCAAAATGGACAAAACCAAGCACGAGAATGAAAAGAGCATGAACAGCAAAGTTAAAAGTCAAAGTTAAAAGTCAACAAGTCAAAGACGAAGCCGAAAACGAAGAAATCTTAAATGGGCCAACCCGTACCCATTTAATGAGTCGGGTCAGCCCATTAAGCATTTATCTATAAAAATTTTAAGTTTTAAAAGCCCTAAGTCCAAAATCCTAAAACCCGGCCCATCCATAAGCCCATTACCATAAAACATAAACCATCTACAAACTTTTAAAACCGTTAGGTCCCTTGAGATTTTTCCACCGTTAACCTTTAAGGACTAACGTGGTTTAGTCCATCACCACTAACCTCGTTTACCCTGTAAATAATCCCCTTACCCCGCCATTTTCCTACAAATTCAGCTTTTCTTCCAGCCGTCCGCTACCCTGCACCCCATGACAAAAATGTCTCTCTCCCATTACCCCACTTCACCAATACCAAATATCCCCCTTGGCAATCCCCTTTAACCCCATTCGTCAAAGGAAGAAGACAAAGAACCAATGGCTAAGATGATAGGACTTGGAGACCAAGCAAATTTGATGGCTAGGATGGATTTTGGACTTACCTCACACAAGAAACACACCCTCTATTTGTTTTTCTCACACAGAAGACACACAACCAAGAAACCCCAAGACTTAGTTATCTCTATAAAATAGGATCTAGTTGTAAAGCCTTCAAAGGCTATTCATAGTTTTTTTTAGTTTTTTTTATGAGTTTTCAGCTTATATTTTAAGTCCCTTTTTAGCTTAAATGTACTTATTTTTAAAGCTTTGTACTGTTTTATTAAGTTTAATGAAATCCAAGTTTTTATGTTAAAATTGTTTTTAAATTAATGCTTTTATGTTTTAAATACGTTTGATAAGCTCACAAAAGCTCTTTTTTATCTCATACTTAAGCTGTTAACTCAAGCACTATAAGTTTTTCAATAACTTATAGTGTTTAAGTCATTTACCAAACATCACTCAAAAAAGCTAAAAGTGGATGATAAGCCAAACCTGGATGGGCTTATGGGTTTCACTAGCTTGTCTTTGACTAGCTAGAGCTTATAGACACTTATAGTAAGCTTATTTGCCCTGTTTAAGAGCAAGGGCTTTATGTAAGTTCACTATTTTTAAATATTTTTAGATCAAAACTGCTTTAAATCTATTGATAGTGCCTTATTGCCAGATATTTTATGCTTTATTCATGCTTATTAATATGTATATTATTGTTCTAATTAATTGTTTATTGGCTTATTGTTATTTAAAATTTATTGGTTTAAAGTTTATATAAAAAACTATCAAAATCTAAAAAAAAAGGTAGCATTAGTTTATACAAATTTAAAGAGTATTAGATCATAACAATATGCTTATTAACTTGTTATATAGCAATTTAACATCCTAGTAGTCTTGAATTAAAGCTTAAACTCAAAGTTTTAATAAGCTTGAAAAATTTTGAGATTTATAAAGGGAGTTTCACTAGCAACCCAACCTAGTAAGTACTCCTAAGGGGCATTACAAACCTTTGTGATCCCCAGTTTGATTTTCCCATTTTGCAGGTTATAAGATTAAGGTCTTAAGTTTTTACAAAGCTAAAATTGTTTATGAAAAGGTTTTGAGTTGATTTTGAGAAACTGTGACCATAAGTCACAGTTTTGAGGCTTATAAGCATTGTACTTTGTTTGCTGCTTGTTGGTGATCTAAAAGTATTTGTTTAAGTCTCAAAATGGTTTAGTTAAGTAGTTTGTCAGGCCTGCATTTATGGTTTGAAGTTTTGAGCGAAAAAAGGTCAAGTATATCAGCATAACTATAAAGTAAAAAAATTACTTTTTCAATTCAATATTTAAGTAGGTAATCTTTAGTTTTAAGCTATAAAATAGTGCACAACTAGATTTTTAGGTAAATTAAGTTCGGATTTTTAGGCTAAATATTAGTTTTAAGCTGTTTTAGCTTAAATATTAGTTTAGAGCTTATTTACTAGCTTAAAATTAGGCCTGCATTTAGTTTTTTGTCTTTTCAAAAATTTGAAAAATAACTCAGCTCATACTGAGTAAACAACCCTTTTCATTTAGCTTTTAAACAGCTTATTTGATTTTCAAAATGTTTTCTGATTGATGATTTAGATAGCTTATTGTATAAGCTTGTCAGTGCTTTAAGTCTCTAAGCCATAAGGATCCATTCACTAGCTTAAAAATAAGCTAGAAAGTGTCCCCTTTGGCTTTTTGGTTAACAGTTTTGGGCAATATTGCTATTTGCTTTTCTAAGCTTATTGGCTTATTGAATTTACTTTATTTATGTTTAGTCCTTATTATTAGGTTAGTTTTAGGCCCTTTTAGCTTATTTAACTTAGGTTAGAGCTTATTTAAGCTTATTAGCATTTTTAGTTTAAAATTTTAAGTTTAAAAGCCCTTTAAGTGATTCTGTCATTTTAGCTTAGTTTTAGCTCATCTTGTTAGCTTATTTTTTTATTCTTAGTGCTTATTTAGTTTAGCCTTAAGTTTGTTTCTGCTTATTTGTTTTTTCTTTTTGCTTATTGTGTCTAAAAATGCAAACAGTTTAACCCTTTTTGCCCTTAGCTTAAAAACCAAAACTGTTGCTTTTAAGTGCTTATTTCTGGCTTATTATAAGTTTTTATAAAAAGTCATTTTTTAAAAAGTTGCTTATTTTTAAGTTATAAAACATTTTCAAAAAATAAAATTTTCAAAAAATAAAAAAACGAGAGAAATTGGAAAGTCAAGGGTGAGCAAGGTTCAAACCCTAGACCTCAACCAACCTCAACCTTGTTTTTAACACACCACACACAACCACTCTGCCCTTGGGTCTTTTCTGGTTATGGATTGCAAGATTTATTACTTAGCACCTTTTAGCCCATTTAAGCTATAAGCCATTTTTCGGCTTACTAACAACTTATTTAGATAAGCTGTTTGACCCGTTCTATTTTTCCTAGGTTTAGATTACTCTTAAGTACTTTTTGTGATTTTTTTTCTGACTTTTATAACGTAGTTTAATATTTTTAATATTTAATTTAGATAAAAACTGTTTTTAATTCATAATAAATAAAATAAAAATCAAAAAAATATATTTCTTTTTTTAAATTTTCTTTTATCATTTAAGATTATTAAAAATTAAATTTGCATTTGTAGGGTAAAATTTGATGGTTTAGGTTTTAGGTCGCGTTTTTACGTTCACATTAACGTTTTTCATTTCGTAATTGCTTTCGTTTTTAAGTTAGCTTGCCTTTTAATTGCTTTTTCCCGTAGAATTAGAAAACCAAACCAAATTTGTGATTATTCAAGCATTGTTTCACAAACCGAATCTCGATTCTCAATTCACACCTCATCGGAAACAAAACGACCCAGGAAGGTTTTTTTAGATTTACTTTGGATAAAAGTAATAATCCTTTAAAAAAAAAGCCTCTTGGAATACTTGCTCTCTCTATTTTATTGATATTATCCTATTATATATTTATATTATATATATTTATATATACTAAAAGATTGTAATCAATTTTTGGCGTCGCTGCCGGAGAGGTTGTGATACGGTTATCGAAGTAAAGTTTGTTGTGCCTTGAAGAACCTTCCTCGTGAAGTTTATTGTGTTATTTTGTGAATATATAAAAATATAAAAATACAAAAATATTTTATTTTCTTGATTTTCTTTTTCATTATTTAAAAAAAACACAAAAATCATTATAAATGCTTTTCCTAAAGTATTTCCAATACCAAAAAAATTAAAAAACAAACAAAAGAACCATGTGATTAATTGTTAAATCGGCTCACCTCGAGATTACAAAACTATAAGAGAGATATAAGGCGGGTTGATCCTACGATCTTCGACCCAAAAGGAGAAGGGTTTTTAATACGCTTCGCGCTGACCAGCTCCTCCACTTCTTTGTTAGTAATTTTGAGAGCTACCCTGCACCTTTAACAATTGGTATAAAAAAATATATTTTCAATTTATTTTTAACTCTTTTGGATTTTTTCATAGTGCATGAGCACTCGATCTTCAACAAGGAATCTTTTTCCACCTCTCGAAGATCCCGAACGTACAATTCGAAGAAGGACTCATGTTGATCCTAATCTTTTAAACCATTTTGAAGAAATTAACATGGCCGCTAACGGAAACGGTGATGACGGACCACCTCAAGCGAGGGGTGGTTTACCAGTTCCCGATCTCCGAACGATGGAGGAGCTGTGCCAGCTGACTTTGAATGGTCGAGGCAGACCAATCGCCCCGATAAACATTCAAGCAAACAATTTTGGACTCAAGAATGACATGATTCAACAAGTCTAAAATTCTTGCCAATTTCACGGATTGCGGGGGTCCTCATGAGAATTTTCAGTGTCAACCGTTGAACCAAAATTTCTATGAACCTAATCATTGCTATAATTCTAATTCTTTCGGTTTTGACCAATCCCAACCCCCGCAGTTTCCCGTCATTCATCAACCTCCTCAAGAAACAAGTATGGAAATTTTGCAAGTTAAAAAAGAGAGAAAAAAATCTAATGAAATCTAACAAACCTTTATTAAAGAAGTTCTGATCGTAATCTATTTAGAGAAAACGCCAAAGGTTTTATTGAGCTAGCTTGGGAAAATTATTTTAAAATTAAGCATACTTGTAAGAAAAGCAACATCATCAGAGGATTTTACAAGAATTACGTCATAAACTTCTTAAAGAATGTGCAAGATATAAGTGAGGAGCTGGCAAAATATATTAAATACTCCAAAGTAGAATCTCCTGCCTTCTACAAAGAAGATGACGAGAGTAATACTATTTCAATCACACCCGTCTTACCAATCGAGCAGCCCGATAACTCTCTAAGTATGGGGGACGAGCATCTTAACACTATTCTGGAAACGGAATCGGACAAAGTAATAAAGTCTAGTGTTGAGGACCTTGTCCCAATCCCAAGTGAGTCCGAGGGTATTTTCGATGATACATGTGATGTGCCTTTTTGTGATAATTCTCCTCCTCTTGATGTTTTAAACGATCACTTTGAGATTTTCTCTGATTTTAACGATGATTGTACTTCGAGTGATGACGATTCTTTTGAGGACATCGATTACGTTGAGGCATCACCTCTGTCGAATACTTGTCGAAATGGGTTGAAGCGAAAGCGCTCCCCACCAACGACACCCAAGTAGTTTGCAAATTTCTTAAATCTCTCTTCGCCCATTTTGGGACCCATCGTGCCATCATAAGTGATCGCGGAACCTATTTTTGCAATGACCAGTTTGCAAAGGTCATGCTTAAATACGGAGTTACTCACCGTCTCTCCACCGCGTATCACCCACAAACAAGTGGGCAAGTTGATGTTTCCAATCGTGGCTTGAAACGAATTCGGGAAAAGACCGTAGGAGAACACCGTGCTTCGTGGTCCGAAAAGTTGGATAACGCCTTGTGGGCCTTTCGTATAGCTTTCAAAACACCCATCAGGTGCACCCCTTATAAGCTCGTGTACGGAAAGGCCTGTCATCTTCCGATCGAACTAGAAAATAAGGCCTATTGGGCCTTAAAACATTGTAATTATGACCTTTTGACCGCGGGCGATCACCGAAAAGTTCAATTGAATGAATTAAGTGAACTTCGTGATCAAGCCTATGAGAACTCTTTGATCTATAAAGAGAAAACAAAGAGGATCCATGACTCCAAAATCAAGAACCGCATTTTCAACGTTGGTGATCGAGTCCTCCTCTTTAATTCTAGATTGAAGATTTTCTCGGGCAAGCTTAAGACCCGCTGGACTGGACCATTCACCGTTACCCAAGTATTTCCATATGGCACCGTCGAGTTATCTCAAACCGACGGGCCAAACTTCAACATGAATGGTCATAGACTTAAACACTACTTTGGAGGGGACATACCACCGATGGTTGTCCCGGATCTCCAAACCTTCCCCATGGACCATTGAATTCGGGGTCGAGTCGAGCTTGTGACTCGGTTAACAAAAACAAGGCGCTTCGTGGGTGGCAACCTATGTTTATCCTAATATAATAATACTAGTAATGAATAAATGTGTTGTGAGGAGGCTCGCCTCTTCCTTTCTCGTGTTTTGTGTTTTATGATGTTTGTCTATGATTGCCTCGGATTATGAAGCCTCTCGTGCTCGTGGTTTTGTCCTTCGTTCACTAGAGCTTCAATCCTTAGCATGATTATGGGAATCCAATATCCAATCTTATCGACTAACGTTTATCTTTATGCATACTTAATAAACGGCTTTAGATTTACGTAGAGACCTTTTTAAAACATTGAGGACCAATGTTAGTTCTAGTCTGGGGGATTATCGATTTGATTGTGTGCAGTCGTTGTTTTCTGAAATCCGTTTTTACCACTAACAATACCAAAAATATTTTAAAAATTTAAAAATTTCAAAATAAAGATAAACGTGTTTTATCACAATGTTGACTTTCCTGCTGGGTAGAATAAGAATAAATTTGACTCTGATCGGTGTGGGTTGAGCTCTTTATTTGTTCCCTTAACCTTTATAAACTTTTCTAGCTAGGTTATTTGACTATGCATTGCGGATCTATTTTTATTAATAGATTTTATATTTGAGAAGAAGAAAAATGATAGAGTTAATTATGAGTTAGATGCTAAACAAGGATTAGTTGGAAATCTTAAGAGCTCATAAGTGTAGTTTGTGGCTTTTTCTCCCATAAGCTTCTAACCGGACTAATAATACGTGCTCTTTTCAAAAATTAAACTTAAATCAATGATTTTTGAAGTATAGTCGATAACAATAATTTATTTAGTCTTAGTTCAAATTTATACTTAAATTTGCTAAAAAGAAATTTTCTCTATATCGTGGTAATATAAAGTGTTTAAAAAAATTGAAAAAAATGAAAAAATGAGGTAATAATAATAATAAAAACTGTGGGCTAATAAAAGTTTACTGCATCTTGCCGACTCACAACCGATGTTGCAGTCTTCTAAATAAGGCACATAGTAATTATCCGAGACTGATAAAAGTTTGCTGCATCTTGCCGGCTCACAACCGATGTTGCAGCCTTCTAAAAGGTCGAGGATTTCCTTAGTTTAAAGGATGTGTAATTATATTAAGTGTAATAAACGTGATTTAATAAATATAGGGAAAATCTCTTTTTCTTAAATTTAAATATGCTTTTGAACTAAGACTATTTCGTTTTAAGTTGTGATATACGGGAAATCCAAGGGTTTTGAAACCAAAGGTCCGTGAGTCCCGATACTAGTCTCTGTGGGGTGTCAAAAGCCTGGTCACTTAGCCGCAAGGTTGGGATGTGCCGAGACGAAAGTCGCTACATGGGATGATCTCGCCTTCAAACTCATTAATTCTGGGTGGAACGTGAAGCATACAAATTTTGCAAAACGTTTGATCTATGGTTGAAATTCGAAATAAGCACATTCACCTAAGATATAATAATTGTCGGGAGCGAAAAGTTTCACAAGGTACGAGTATGAGTAGTGTTAGCATCTTAACTTATATTTAACGGTGATTTTGTTTTTGAGCTTGGTTTGGGACAAGTGAAAAATCGAGGACGATGAATTTACCCTTTTTGGGCATTTTAGGATTAAAGTGCTTCTTATTTCGTGACCCTAAAAGTTATAAAAATAACGAAAGTCCAAACATGTTAGTTGCTAAGAAAAGTATAAAAAAACGAGAAAAAAGAAAAATATAAAAATATGTATGGTAATAAGAGTAAATATTTAAAAATGGTCAAACGGGGCTTTTCAAAACTAATGATTCTTTAATTCCCTTTGATGAACGCTTATCTACTTTTCGAGGTAATTAGTCAAGGGGGATTGAGATTCTTGGTTTTCTAAAGTGTTTACTTATAGCATTGCGTGAGGACACAACAATGTCTTAGTATGGGGGATTTTGGTATGTGCTTAATTACACATACCTTTAACCTATTAAAACGAGCCTAAATGACCAAAAACGAACATAAAATGCCAAATATATGCTTGTTTTGCTTTATATACTGTGCAGGTATCGAATATTCACTAAAAGACAAAAATCAAGTCAAAACGGACAAAACCGAGCACAGGAATAAAAAGAGCGTGAAAAGCAAAGTTAAAAGTCAAAGTCAGCAAGTCAAAGACGAAGCCAAAAATAAAGAAATCTTAAATGGGCCAACCCGTACCCATTTAATGGGCCGAGTCAGCCCATCAAGCCTTTATTTATAAAACTTTTAAGTTTTAAAAGCCCTAAGTCCAAAATCCTAAAACCTGGCCCAATCCATAAGCCCATTACCATTTAATCATAAACCTTCTAAAACTTTTACACCGTTGGTCCCTGGAGGTTTTCACTGGGACTAACGTGGTTAGTCCTCATACACTAACCTCGTTACCCTGTTATAATCCCTTTCCTGCCATTTCCTACTATTTATCTTTCTCCCACCTTTACTACCCTGCACCTGGTATGTGTTTAATTACACATACCTTTTGCCTATAAAAACAGACTTAAAAGACCAAAAACATACCAAAAACACATTGTATTTGTGTGTTTTGCATTTATATTGTGCAGGAAACGGATATCCGGCAAAAGAACAAAAAATCAAGCCAAAACGTATAAAACCGAGCACGAAATAGAAGAGCGTGAAAAAGTCAAAGTCAACCCAGAAAAAGTCAAAGTCAAAAAGTCAACCAAAGTTAACCCCGACAGAGTCAAAGTCAAAGGCGGAGCCATAAACGAACAAATACTTAATGGGCCAACCCGCACCCATTTAATGGGCCGGGTCAGCCCATTAAGGTATTATATGAAGACTTAATAAGCCTTATACCTTTAAAAACCCAAAACCTTTACCCGGCCCAAACCATAAGGCCCAATTCCATTTAACTGCTGTTAACCCAATCCATTAACCCCTTGTTAACACCATTACACTTTAAGGACTGTGGGTGTAACTACACAATACAATTTGAGGGGCTGAACTTGCCAATCTTCCTATTTCATTTACACTACAAAGGACCACTCGTGTAAAAAAACCATACAAAATTAGGGACTAAACATGTCAATATCCCACAACCTTTTACTTGTTAACTCAGTCAAACTAAACAACCCTTTTTCCCGCCAAACAACAAACCCTACTATTCATCATCCCTGTCGTTTTCTTTTCCCTTCACCCCAAAAAATATCACCATCCAACCTTATACCCCACCCCATAACAGTCCAATTGCCACCATGGCAATCCTAAACAACACCATTGGCTGCAAGGAATCAAGGGTCAAGATTTGAGAACTCGGGGACAAAGAAAGATTGATGGCTTAGATTGAGCTTTTGACTTCTCTCACAAAGAAAACATGATTGGTTATCTTTTACTATATATATAAATATAAATAAATATATAAATATATATAACAAATAGGATAATCTAAAAAATCAATAAAATCAATTGTAGTAAATCGGGAAGTATCGGCTTCCCACTTCGTTATCCACAAAGTTTAAAACCGGACCCGGGTCGTTCTTCCCAACGAGGCGTGAATTTGAAAATCGAGAGTCGGTTTGAATATCGATGCTTGAATGGAAAAGATATGGGGTTGAGTTTGTAAAACTACTAATAATATGCAAAAACGAATAAAAGAAAACCCTAAACAAAAGCAATTTAAGAAAAACGCGAAAACGGGAATTTAAACCTAAAACTACGGGAAAGCATAAAAAGGCAAATGATTAACTTAAAATTCTACGGGAAGCATAAATAAGGCATAAGAATGAAATCCTAAGTCTACGGGAACATAAAATTAAGGCAATTAGGCTTAAATCACAAAAACGAGAACGAAAATTAAAAACGAACGCGACTAAAAACCTAAAATATGAAAAATTAATCCTAAAGTGAATTTTTTACTTTTAATAAGCTATAAGTGACTAAAAAGAAAGAATAAAAAAAACTAGACTGAAAACGGAGTTGATTTGAGTTAAAAACGAGAAGAAACGAGAACGGGATCAAATCCCGTTCTTTAAAAATTGAATTTTTACAAAAATGACCCTACGAAAGCACTAATATTTTTCCTAGAAACTATGTGATAAAAGAAAATTTAAAAAAAAGATTTATATTTTTCTGATTATTATTTTATTTTTTATGAATTTTTTAAGTTTTTAATCTAAATAAATTATAAAAAATACTAAACGTTTATATAAAAATCTAAAAAAATTACAAAAATTAGCTAAGGTTAATTAGAATCTATGAAAAATAAAAAGGGGAACACAGCTTATCTCAATAAGCTGTTAAAAATCAAAACAGCTTATAAGGCTTATTGGGCCAAAAGGGCCTTATATAATTAATGGTGCAAACCTCTACCGGATGAGCTATTGTAGCACAACGGTAGAGGTGTTGGGTTAAAACGTTTGGGAGGCAGGGTAGAGGTCCTGAGTTCGAGCCCTAGCTCACTTGGGACCTCCCCTCTCCCAAATGTTTTTACATTCCATTTTTTTACAACTTTTTTTAGAAACAGAAAATAAGCACTTTTTAAAAAAGACAACTTTTTTATATTCAAGAAATAAGCTCAGAAAAGCACAATTAAGCTGGAAAATTTAACTAGATACACTAAGTAACAAAATAAGCAAATCTGTTGGCTTTTTAAGCCAAGTTAAGCAAATGAAAATGGAAAGAAAACAAACTAAGGCAACTAAGCTCACTTAATAAGCAAAGAGAACAAAGAAAATAAGCAAGAAATAAGCCAATAAGCTGAAGAGAAGCATGGCAGTACTAACATGGAGTTAGTACTGCTAGACTTTGAAAAAGCTCACTAAGCACTTAAAAGCACAAATGAGCTAAGGTAACTAACAAATAAGCTAAAACAGTTGGGCTACTATACTTAATAAGCAATCCTAAGAACAAAATAAGCAAGGAAATAAGCATAAAGGCTAACTACACTATATTAACTAATTAACTAAATCCTAATCCTAAGCTAACTGCTATGGAATTTTAAGCACACTTAAGCTAAGAGAGATTAAAACAAGATAAGGCAGAGGAAATCTAACAACTAATAAGCTAAAGCAATCAAGAAATAAGCCAAGGAAAAAAAGAGGCAGAGAGCAGAAATAAGCATATAAGCTCATAAAACCTAAATAAGCTAAGGGTCCAAACTGGTAGACCAAACAGTCAAAGGGGGACTTTTAAGCTTAAATTTAAGCACCATAATGGAACCTCATGGCTATATTACTTATATGAGCTTAAAGCCAGTCCAAAGGGCTACTAGACTAAGCAATTGGAAAAGAGTTTGAAAAACAAATAAGCCTTGAAGAAGGGTTAAGAAAAGTGGCTGGTTGCAAGGTATGAGCTGAGTATGCAATTTTTGCTAAGACAAAAACCAAAAGTGCAGGCCTAATTTTCACTAATGAAAAGAGCTTAAAAGGGGAAAATTAGCTCAAACAGATAAAGTTTATTAACTATTGAACTTATAAAATAAATTTCAGAAACTATCACTAATTTTAACTAGTATAATTCTAAGATTGAAAAATGTGGCCTAACACTTAGAAAGATAGACAGATTTTTGGGATATTAAAAAAAACAAAGTGCATTTGACCATTGTGTTCCTACTGCATTTTAACAGCTACCACACCACAAAGACAATACTTAAAAGTGTTTTTCACAAACTCAATCCAATAAGCTTCATAAATCTGTTATGTCTTAACAGATTTACACAACAAGTAGACAAAAGCCAAACACAAACTTAAGGGCTTAAATAACTTTTAAAAACAGGTTAAATCAACTAAATAAAAACAGTGTTAAAGGGGGTTTGGGTTGTATTGTGTTGGGCCAGGTTTGAAATTTTGGGCCAGCGGGTTTATAAAAAAAAGGTAATGGGTTTTTAGGAATTTTGGGCTTGTGGGTTTAATTTAAATATAGTGGGCTGAAACGGGCCCACTAGGTGGGTACAGGTGGGCCCACTTTTAGCAATTTAGGTTTTTGGGTTCGGTTTTCGATGCCCTTTCTAAAGTCGTATCTCGGTGTTGACTTTGACTTCGTCTTGACTTCATTAAATGCACAAACGTTGTCGAGTCGATCCGGAAATGTCCGTTTAAGCTCCGTTTTCAATCTTTTTGCACCTTTGGCCTCAGTTTTTC
>BQNB010060696.1:0-36816 GCA_026074375.1 Tanacetum coccineum
CCTAAATCAAGTTACAACTTTCTAAAGCACAATGTACAAATCAATAATGCAAGAAAGTCAAACTAGGTCATTTAAGCTCTTAAACCATGTTTAAACTTTACACCACTTTAACACAAGGTATAAGTACTTAATATCTATACATAATCCTAACCCTAATCAACATTTGAAAACCCTAAACCCTAACCCGAAAGAAAAACCAACCCGACACCATTTTCTTTCCATTTTGACCCATTTTACACCTAAGCTAGCAACCAAGCACCTCAAGAAAGCACCCTAGCACCTCTATGACATCACCAAGCAAGCAACCAAGTAGCTTACAAGCACCTTGATCACCTCCTTGTTTCCATTTTAGCCGTGACCTCCAAACACCTTTCCAACACTTCATGGCTAGTTTCTAGCTTATAATACTCATCCTACTAGCCCCTCTTAGTAACCTTAATTAGCCTAGACACTTATCAATCCCTTGGATAACAAGAAAACTAAAGCACCCTTTTCATTTCATCCCACACATCTCATCTCACACCCTCAAATGGAATGCTAACACTTCCATAGCAGCCATAGAAGATCAAGAGAAGTCCCTAAGCTCAGAATAGAAGCCAAGAATCAAGAAAAATGAAGCCTTGAAGTCGTTACTAGGTGTACGAACCCGAAAACCCCATTTCAACCCATTTAACTCAAGTAAGCCTAAGATCTTGTTCCATAAGCTTATATTATGTACAATAATGTTCATAATACTCTTAAGATCATATATGAACTCTTGTTTGAAGCTTTGAATCCTCAAACCCATGTGTTTTTGATAAAAACCCTAAAAACGACCCGTTTTAATTTTCTAGCTAACGGATCCTTTTTCTAAACTTTTGTTACTTTAAAACTTCTTATTTTTGCGTATTCTAATAAGCTATAACCTGCAAATATCATTTGGAATAATAAAATAAGCTTGCATGGCTTTTTGGACTTGTTTTGCAAAAGTTTCCATCCGTAGGGGTATATATCGTAACTTTCTGAAATTTATAACTAAAGGGGCTGAAAATGTCATTTTCTTAAAGCTATAACTATAATGACCTATTTTGCCAATTTTCAAAGTTAAAGGGTTAAATTATATATACTTTATATATGAAGGACTAAACTTGTAAATGTTTATAAACCAGGGGTATATATTGCCAATTTTGCAAACATATAAACTATTATATATTTTTTTATATTAATTATAAAAATATATATAAATTATTCTAGCTTTTGAAGAAACTTAAAACTATAATGTATCACATTACTAGGGAGCTTCATATAAGGGGTTTCATTTGGGTATACGTTTTGACGAGTTTGCTGGATTTACGATTTAAAGTGTCCTGGCTTCTCAAACGTTTACTACACGACCTCCGAATTATGATGGCCCGAATAGTGATACAATATTTCCATAATAGATCCAATCAAAGTGATATTTCGTTATGACATAAAACATATCCAATCAAACTCAGACTTGACATATTACCCAGGTTGTGTGACGAAGTCGTTACATTCATTTCATATACTTTTGCCATCAATCAGATTTCCTTATACTATTAAGGTGAGTTTATAGCATCACATTCAATCTTTTAAGTGTTTTCATAAACCCGCGAGGGGGATACATGCTATAAACCATGAATGCAAGTATTTTTCTGTATGCTATCCTGATACATTATTGCCTAAGTCTCTACTTTTGCCATTAAGCCCCCACTATCATGAACCGTTAATTACTCGTCGGGGTAAGCGTGAATGCTGTGAATATATCTATTTGGGACTGGACTCCCCGTTGGTGTACGCATATTATCGGTAACTAATAGCACACATTCTTTTACATACTCGTTTATTTTATAACAATGTGATACTTTTCAAAGACTTAGTGAGTTCATAGTCCCACTTTTACATGTTTTCTAAATCCCGTGGGGGATTCATGCTATAAACTATGAATACAAGTGTTTTTCCAACTATATGCTATCTTGATATATTATTGCCTAAGTTACCTCCATTTTCCCATAAGACATCCCAGTCTCTCTTTGGGTAATAGCTCCTAGTATCTCTTTAGGTAATAGCTCCCAGACTCTCTTTGGGTAATAGCTCCCAATATCTCTTTGGGTAATAGCTCTTAGTATCTCTTTGGGTAGTAGCTCACAGTATGCCTTCGGATAGAGGCTCCTGATTCTATTGAGTTTAAATATGTGATTCATGAGCTTAGGGCAATAATACTATTTTCCATGATAATACTGTTTTCCATGATAATATTGTTTTCCATAATAATTGTACTCATTGCAATTATTACACTTATGGGTGTATAACAACGTAACCTACTATTAAACTTGTACTCAACTATTATAACTGAAAACCTATGAATTTCACTCAACCTTTGTGTTGACCCTTTTAGCATGTTTATCTCAGGTAATTGAGCAACCTATGGCACGGAGTGGCACGGACTTGAAGATGGCTAAACTGTTATCATTCAAACTTTATGTTTCTAGATTTTGGGACCTCCTTTGTAAAACTCTGATATGATATTGAATGATATCTTAATTTTTCAAATATGTTCTTTTGAGTGTTTTCTATTGATTTTTTCTGTTGAATCCATGAAGTAATACCCAGATAGCTCTTACGCATGCTATATGTCAAAATAGGGGCTTTGTTACAAAAACGTAACGAAAATGTTTATTGACGTAGGGGGGGGGGGGGGGGGGGGAATACGTACAAAGACGTACAAAAACATATGTAAACGTATAATAAAATTAATTTTTAAACCATTTTTTTTTCATAAATAATTAAAACAGCCGTTGCCGAAAAGGTTAGACGAATCTGTTGTGCAAACATCAGGTGTGTTTCATGAGTAAGTGGACTAACTTGTTTTAAATTTGTTGGTGTTATTTAGGTCGTGTGGGGGTTGGGTATTTGGGTTGTTTGGTGAGTTAGGTGATTTGGGGGGAGGGGGGGTGAGAGAGAGGGGACGAAAAAAAAAAAACTGACGCCGGGGGGGGGGGGTGTGTGTGTATTTTCTGGTTTTTTTTTTTTTAGGGGGTGTTGTTGGTGGGAGGGGTGGGTGGGGTGGTTGGGTGAGTATGGGTGGTTTGGGGAGACGGGGTGGGTTTTTGGTGGGGGGTGGGTTTTTTGTGAGGCTTCGTAAGTGTGGGCGTAGTGGAGGAGGGGGAGGTGTGGGGGTGGTTTGAATTTTGAAGGGGGGGGGGTGCACTTCAGGTGGGCTGTTCGGGGGGATTATTTCAATTTTGTGGTGTTGGTGGTGGGAGTGAAGGGGTGCAGCTAACGGCGCTTTGGTTGGGGGTGCTTGAGTGTGGGAGTTGTTGGGATGGAAAAAATTGGGTTTTATATCGTTGTAATATGGTTTGGTACGTTCGTTGCTACGGCTTGCTTTCGGCTTTTTTCTGGGTCGGTCGGGTGTCAATTATCAACTCTTCTTGTTCCTCTGCTTGCAGCCTTTGAGCTAATTCATAGTCAGTCTCAACCTTCTCCTGAATATCATTCCATTGTGCAATTAAGGCAGCATTAACTTCTTCTTTTTCTCTTGCAATCCTTGCTTCCTTATCAAATTGAGTTTGTAGTCTTATTGGACTTGATCTTTCTTCTTCATCTTCAAAGGTTCTTCAACCATGATTCCTTTACCCTTGTCCTTTGAAGAAGTTATTGGTGTAGATGCTTGCTTCTGTTCTTGAATAGCAATCCCTTTAGCCTTGGGCCTTGTAACAATAGTTGTAGTTGTTGTAGCAGCAGTTGTAACAGTCTTGGGTTTAGCATTCTTTAATTCTGCCAGTGCTTGAGCTAAAGTCATGTCAATATCAGAAAAATCTTTGGCAACACTAACTGGAATTGTACTTGCAGTTGTAGCAGCATTAACCACAGGCTCTTCAGTTTCTACAAACACCTCATCACCATCAAGATCATGCACTACAAACATATCAAGATCATTATCAGAATAAGTACTATCCAAGGTAATGTTTTCATCTGCATCAATATCATGAATTTTCCTCCCCTGTTTGGATGCATCCTCCTCACCTAAACCTTCATCTTTAGAAGATATAACCCTAGCACTTAAACCAACCTTGTACAATCTTCTAAGCCCATGAGTTCTTGACCTTTGCTTCTTCTCAAGCTTCTTGACCCTCCTTTTTAAGCTGTCAATCTCCAGTGTCTGAGTGGTCTTTGTGTGTTCCAAATCAAGAACCCTGTTTTGTAAGTTGGTACATAGTGCTATCAATTCCTCAAGTTTCAGTCTATCCTCACCACTGAGCAGTGGATCATTGGAATGTGTAGGTACATTCTCTTCATTAATCACCTCTTTTGCTATATTGTCACTAGGAACACTAGATTGAGGTATCTGAGTGTCCTTCTTCTTGGGCTTCCTTGGTTTATGTTTCTTTTGGGGTTGAGATGATGATGGTTGAGCAATGGTGTGTGTGTGTTGTGGATCAGTAGGATTTGCTGAACCTTCACCCTGTTCTATTACTCTTCCAGAAAAACCTTTTCCTTCCCTCTTCATGTTCCCAAAAACCTTCTTGGTGTGGGAGGGTATAACATAAATCCTTTTATGATTTGACATATCACCAGCTTGTTGATTCACAAATATTTGTACAAATCTTGGATACATAAATAATTTGTTCATATTATCCACATTCTTCACCATACTATCAAAAATATACTTGGAAAAGTTAAACTTTTGGTTTGTGGCTAGGCAGATAATTGCAGAAGCCATAGTGCTACTAAATTCATTACGTGCAGTCGTCTTAGCACTTAGGCATTGCAGAATAGTATGAATCAAAAACTTACATTGAGGAGAAAATAAAGCCTTATAAAATGTAAGCTTTTGAGAATGTTTTTCATACCCCATAAGTGTAAAGTTTTTCATACCCCATAAGTGTAAGCTGTTCAAAAATAGCAGCATTAGGTAGACAATCAATACCTTCAGCATCTTCCAGTTGAAGATCTCTCCTTATTGTGGATTCAGTGATGATAATCTTCTTCCTATCCACTAGGGCTTGTAACTGAACTTCTCCATTAACAATTTTCACCTTGACAGTAGCCCAGAATTGTTGAATGTACGAAGTGTATATTGTAGGATTAACGGTTAAAGCATGTCTTATAGAACTTGCATTGAGAAAATCAACAATTTGTTCAAACCCTTCACTTTCAGTGGGTTTATCCAAAAACACGACTAAATTATGTGTAACAGCAAACAGTAGAGTTGTCATTGTGATGGTTTTTGATGATGAATGATGAAATTGAGTTAGGGTTTATGATTAGAGAGTATATGAAAGATTGAAATCGATTAAAAGTGGGTATTGGTTTGAGTCTAGGTAAGTCTAGGTATTTCCGAGGTGCGTCCGAATGTATTTTATTGCGAAACGTAAACATTTTACGTAACCAATAAAAATAAAATACTCAAAGTTAATAATTATCTTCTTAATAATTATATATTACTTGTTTGATGTAAACCTTAATTTATTCGATGATCGTTTACATTAAATGATTACTTTTGGTCTACGCGATTTAGCTTAAAAGTTAATTTAAAAGTAAGCGCGTATCAGGCCAAAATAAATAGTGACAAATAATAGGAGTCGTAAAATGACCTAAAATTGAGAAATGTTACAAGTTCAAGGGCAATACTTATTGGTCAAGAGCCTTTTTAATTCGGTCCAGGTGATCCTGTTGGCTTGTTCTATCCTAATAGGTTGGGCGTTTGCATTCCACCAGGACAAGGCGTCATTGGTTAGAGTACCAGTAGCAAAGGTCACTATGTCTTCCTCGGCACACTTGCTATAAGAAAATACCGATTCAGTACGTTCAAACCAGCAGATGAGGCCAACAGCTCCTTCCGTACCATTGAAATAGGAAGGTTGACAGCTCATAAACCCTTTGTAGTTACTTATTACATTCCTACTGGTATTTGCCATGGTAGCAGCTTGTGCTTCCAGAGCTGCAGCAATACCATCAACAATTAGTTGCCGGATGGCAGCCTGAGTCATAATTGATGTTTCAGATGTTGATGTTCTCTTGGGAGGCATCTATTAATATATACAAGACAACATAGAATAAGAACCCATAAAATGATATAGTCATATCACAAGTTAAGGTATGAAAATAATACAAAGACTTGTGATCATTCTTTGATATTACTTTGCAAGATATACCAGAAAATTTTGGAATTTAAGACTTCCAGAGATAGATACAGAGATAATGAAGTGAGTGATCCAATAGAAGGCTTAGTGTTTCTAGGTATAAAGGTTTGTGAAAATTGAATGGTAAGAGAATCATAGTAATCCTGGAAAAAGATATAAGTCATCATACTACAGGATATAGGATAGACAATTTCGACATACACAATTGGTATTAAGAAACAACGAGGTATAACGGAATCACCACTGTATAAATAACTTGTCTATATAATTTACATAGCAAAATTTAACAAGTGTCATTATTCATACATCTAGTGGTTGGATTCTAGAAAGCTGTAAATGACAAAGATCTAATCTGGTGGTTCTCCCTTGTTGTTTTTAAGTTCTTGGATTTTGTTTAGAAGACTCTTGAACCTGGATGTCCTCAATGATTATTTCCAGAGATGAACATTATAACAATTATCTGACTCATCAGGTTCCTCGAGGACTGGTTCACTTCCCAATGGTCGCGGTATGATCCATAATGAGTTATCTAACTCTAAAAAAGATAGACTCGTCAAAGGGATAGTCTGGTGGAGGTGTAGTTGACCTAACCGATGATGAAGATCCTACTGATGAAGATGGAGATACTGGAATGGGTGATTCAACAGGAGTCTCAGTGTCTTTAGTTGGTGAAATATCCTCGGGAGGAAAGAAATCTCAGGAATAGTCCGGTGAAGTCGGGGTATAGTTAGGAGCATTTGTAGAGGAAAAAGCATCCTCCACATCGTAATTAGAAGGGATAGAAGGGTGGGTGTACGAAGACATGACTGTATAACAACCCAGTGGAAATAACATAAGTTATTTATATAATAGTATAATAGTTATGTATTATCTGCTACGCAAATCTCTTACATACACTATTCGGGGAAATGCAGTGGCACGGAGGACTTTCTTGGATGGAAAAAGTAGTTATAGTTTAGGTTTTACCCTTGTTCTCTATAACCATGAGCTCTGATACCAATCTGTAACACCCCTATTTTTGACATATAGCAGCGGAAGCTAATCTGGGGTATTACTTCATGGATCAATAGACATAATCATAGAAAATGACTCAAAAGAGACGTTTTGGAAAATTTAGTTATCATTCAATATCATATCAGAGTTTTACAAAAGGAGGTCCCAAAATCTAGAAACATAAAGTTTGAATGATAACAGTTTAGCCATCTTCAAGTCCGTGCCACTCCGTGCCATAAGTTGCTTAATTTCCTGAGATAAACATGCTAAAAAGTCAACACAATGGTTGAGTGAAATTCATAGGTTTATGGTAAACAGTTTGAATACAAGTCATCATAATAGTGGGTTACGTTGTTACACCTATAATAGTAATAATTGTATACATGTACAATTATCATAGAAAACAATATTATCATGGAAAACAATATTATCATGGAAAACAGTATTATTGCCCTAAGCTCATGAATCACATATTTAAACTCAATAGAACCGGGAGCCTCTATCCGAAGACATACTGGGAGCTACTACCCAAAGAGATACTGGGAGCTACTACCCAAAGAGATACTGGGAGCTATTACCCAAAGAGATACTGGGAGCTATTACCCAAAGAGATACTAGGAGCTATTACCCAAAGAGATACTGGGAGCTATTACCCAAAGAGAGACTGGGATGTCTTATGGGAAAATGGAGGTAACTTAGGCAATAATATATCAGGATAGCATATAGTTGGAAAAACACTTGTATTCATAGTTTATAGCATGAATCCCCCACGGGATTTAGAAAACATATAAAGATGGGACTATTCACAGTGATGGAACCATATCACATATCAAAATCACTTGTGTTTAATTTGTATAAAACAAGCATGTATCCCCCTCGCGGGTTTATAAAACATGTAAATAAGTAAAGGCGCGAGGCTATGAACTTCACAAAATCGGTTTTAAGTACTTGTGTATATTAAAAACAATTGAGCATGTATCCCCCTCGCGGGTTTATAAAACATTAGAAGATTTAAAATGCGAGGCTATGAACTCGCCATAATAAGGTAGTTTGATTGAGGGCAAAAGTATATCAAGTGAAATGTGTCCGTATGGCAGTACGATGATATCTACCCGGGCGGAAAGTTAAGTATATCAATGGAAAGTAACGGCCTTGCCACGTAACCTGAGGGTAATATGTCAAGTCTTAGTGTGATTGTTCTTGTTTCAAAACTTCATAAAGTTTAACGTATATCTTTGATTGATTAATTTATGGAATATTGCATCACTGTTCCGATACGAAAGTAGATTTTATCTGATACACTTTCAAAAGTTAGTCGGGATGATAAAATAAATGTTAAATTAATCAAAACGTAACAAATAGAATTTATTATGTTGCGTGTTCGCATCGAAGATTATATTAACGATTAAAGGTGTGGGTTTTTCTAATAAAATCGAGATTTTATAGAATATAAACTCAATATATTATTATACTGTTTAAAAAAATAATATATTTTATATATTATTAAGAATACAAAATTGGCAATATATACCGCTTTGGTTAAATATTAAATTTTTTACAAGTTTAGTTCCTTTATATATAAAGAGAAAATATAATTTAAAAAACCTTTAACTTTTGAAACTTGGAAAAAAAGGTCCTTATAGTTATAACTTTCAGGAAATGACATTTTCATCCCCACATCCTCCCTATACTATAAAAAATTTCAGAAAGTTATTAATAAAACCTCCTAACGCTATAAGGAAACATTTGCAAACAAGTCCAAAACAGCCCGAATGCAAGCATAATATTTATTAAGGTTTCAAAAATAGATATTTGCATTTTATATAGCATGTGATTAATCATAGTCAAAAATAAGATGTTACTAGATGAAACAAAAGTTTAGAAAAAGGACAAGTCGGGTAAGGTTAGTGAAAATCAAAACGGGATCGATTTTTCTAGGTATTTTAATAAAAGAACACCTGGGGTAATTGTAAGGATAACTATGATGCTTCAAACAACATATTTATTTCAAAAAAATGATCTTAAGAAGTATTATGAACATTCTAATACAGAATATAAGCATATTGGGATTATACCGAAAGCAATAGCACCGTAATTATTGAAAAATTGTTATCGCTTTTGGAACGATGAAACACAATTTTTTGTTACCACTCTTAATGTAACGAACTTCAAGTTTTGCGTTTCCATTTTGCACATTTTGATGACGTGTCATACTTAGAAAGGTTACACGTTGCACCACATTAATGTGAACACGACAACAAAAGTGCAAAATGGAACAAAGACTTGGCGAAATAACGTTACATTAAGATGGAAACAAAAAAAAACGAACACGAACCAAAAAGCCGATAACATTCTTATCAAGTATCGTAATGCTATTGAGAACAGCTAAAACCCCTAAGCTTATTGAAAAGAACTAAGCTTACACTTGAGACAAGACATATGGTCAAAATGGGGATTTTGGTATCGTAACGCCTAGTAACGACTTCAAGGGCTCCTTTTTTTATCTTGATTCTTGGCCTTCTATTCTACTTAGAGGACTATTCACTTTGATACACCTTGGTCTGAGTTAGACAAACTACATTTTCAGTGGTGATAAGTTTTTTGAGGTGTGAATTTGAAATGAATACAGTGGGGTTTTGCATTAATTTTGTTTATAGGCTTAAATTAACCTTGGTGGCCAAGAAAACTTGATATGTGGTTTAAGGGCTAAAGAAGTGATGACAAAGGAGGACGCTAAAAGGTGAGATATTGTAGGCTAATGAATGTTAGATATGCAAGGGTGAAAGGTTATACAATGGAGGGTTTCAATACATATAAAGTGACAAGGAGAGTGATGTTTGGCCAACTTGGTGGCGAAGGTGGTAGAATAAGGTAGCTTGTTAAGGAGCCATGGTGCTGCTAGGTTGATGTCATAAAGGTGCTAGAATGCTTGCATAAGGTGCTTGAGATGCTTAAGAAATAGGTAGAAATGAAAGAAAAAGGGTACTTCATAGTGTAGTTTAGGGTTTTTAGGGTAAGGTATATCTTGGTTTTAAGCGATTTTGATATTTAGTTTAGGATTAAGTGATATGCTTCTAGGTTATAGGATAGTGTTAGGATTAGGTTTAGAGGTTTAGGACATTTACAGGTTAGGGTTAGTTTAGGTTTAAAACAAAAATATGGATTTTAAGGGGTTTCGTTAGAGGTTTAGGGTTTTTTAGATTAGGTTTTTAGAATATGATTTGGGATATCATGTATAGTGTGTTTAAGAATTCAACACGCATTTAAGTGCTTGAACCATATGTTAAAGGGCCTGGCGTAAGAAAACTAGAATGAATTTGGAGGTAAAATACACTAAGTTGTTGACATTTCTAGCATCTTGACCTTGTACTTTGAGCTTTAAATGTATACACTAAACAATACTTCAGACTAATGAAGAATAATTCAAATGATGAGCTAGTGATACTTTTACACATTGCTTAAAGCTTGTACATCATTCATATTTAATAATATTGTATACAAATTACATATAATTATGGTTTTCTGATATAAACGTTAAGTTAAAATGCTTGTTTTGATATAACATTTTGAAAGAAAGTACAATAATGGATATATAGTACTTGGTAAAAAAATATTAAGAATATAGACTTGACCAAATTAGGGATAGTTTACATGATATAAACATATATATAGGATGGCGATAGATATAGGTTGCGTGAGCTCGGATAGGACTTTACGAAATGTTATAAACAGTATTCTACGATAATGTGAAAGGAATAAAAATGAAACATATTCCCGTGAAAAGGTTGTACTTAAAATAGTAAGTAGATATTAAAATATGAAAATACAGAAAATTAAGGGTTTGTTATAGGTCCCCCCCAACCCTTTACAGAAATCATTATCCTTGATATTTAGTTGCGGAGTGATTTTGATTGATGGTTAGAGGAAAATACTAGAAGATTCTTAGTTATATTTTCAGTCCTAGGTCAGACTTAAACGACACTTTGTTGCAAATGTCTACATTACACTTGAACCTGAGCCAAACTCCTGTGTGTATCAGGGTGCAACTTTACATCAAAGAGAAAGGTTTCCTACATGGTACTGTTTTTTTTTTAACATACCTTATGTTCTCAGTTAGGGTGAGCAGCATAAGTTTTCGATAGTTCTTGCCTTATCTGCTGTTGGTGGTACATCATTATTACGGTTTGAGTGTAATTGGTTGTGGTTATTTTGAATATTGTACTTTCTGTTTGTGATATGTTGGATTGTGGTTATTGTTTAGATTGCGATCATTTTGTAGGTAGAACTTATGTTGTTGTCGGTGAGTGAGTATTCTTCTAACTCCATCACACTTTTCGTTTGTGATCAAATATAGCGTTTTCTCATTGGGCATAATTATGTATTATTACCTGCTTCCCATCAACCTCTAGTTATGGTAATGGGCTTCCCCCAGAGTTAGAGGGTTTATGCGATACTAGCAGTAACTATTTCCTTACAAAACAACATACCTTCTATGATAAAACCCCCGATCAAGACTACATAGAAAGCTTTCGGTGATTTTGGTTACCATGTTTGGGTATAAAGAACTGCTAAAATCGCATCGAATCAACTAACGATAAGTTTTCGACTATCATTTCCTTCTTCACAAGCCAAGTGTCTAAAAATATCGTATTCTATTTTTCTTTTTACTTGACTTCAAGATTTCGAGGGCAATACTTATTGGTCAAGAGCCTTTTCAATTCGGTTTAGGTGATCCTATTGGCTTGTTCTATCCCAATAGGTTGGGCGTATGCATTCCACTAGGACAAGGCGTCATCGGTTAGAGTACCAGTATCAAATGTTAGTCTGTCTTCCTTGACATACTTGCTACGAGAAAATACCAATTCAGTACGTTCAAACCAGCGGATGAGGCCAACAGCTCCTTTCGTACCATTAAAATAGGAAGGTTGACAACTTATAAACCCTTTATAGTTACTTATTACAGTCAATATTGGTTAATTTCCATGGTATAAGCATGTTGCTTCCAGAGTCTTCAGCAATACCATCACAATCATGTTGCCTGAGGCAACCTGAGTCAATAGTTGGTGTTTTAGATTTTGAATGTTCACTGGGAGGCATCTATTTTAATTATATACCAGACAAGATAGAAATAATAACCCATAAAAAGATTATAGTCATATCAACAAGTTAAGGTATAAAATTCTCATTATAATACAAAACTTGTGATTCTATTCTATAATATTAATTGTAGTATATAATTTAAAAATTGGAATTAAAGAACTCCCAGATGAAGATACATATATAATGGAGTGAGTGATCTAATAGAAGGCTTAGTGTTTTTAGGTACAAAGGTTTGAGAAAATTGGATGGTAAGAGAATCATAGTAATATCAGATAAAGATATAAGTCATCATACTACAGGATATATGATAGACAATTTCAACATACACAATTGGTATTATAAAACAACGAGGTATAAACGGAATCATCACTGTATAAATAACTGGCTATATAATTTTACATAGAAAAATAAGACAAGTGACCAGTTATTCATATACATCTAGTGGTTGGATTCTTAGAAAGACTGTAAATGACTTCAGATCTAAACCGATGGATCCCCTTTTTGTTTTTGAGTTCTTGGATCTTGTTTAGAAGACTCTTAAACCTGGATATCCTCAATGATTATTTTCAGAGATGAACATTATAACAAGTATATGACTCATCAGGTTCCTCAAGGACTGGTTCACTTCCCAGTGGTCGCGGTATGATCCATAATGATATTATCTAACTCTACGAAAGATAGACTTATCAAAGGATAGTCTGGTGGTGGGTGAGTTGACCTAACCGGTGAAGAAGATCCAATGATGAAGATGTAGATAATAGAAAGGGGAGTGACATTCAAACAGGAGTCACAGTGTCTTAGGTGTGAAATATCTTTGGGGAGGCAATAAATCTCAGGATAGTCCGTGAAGTCGAGGTATAGTTAGAGGAGCATTTGTTAGAAGGAACAAGCAACAATCCACATCGTAATCAGAAGGGATAGAAGGGTGGGTGTACGAAGACATGACTGTATAACAACCCAGTGGAAATAACACAAGTTATTTATATAATAGTATAATAGTTATGTATTACCTGCTATGCAAATCTCTTACATACACTATTCGGGGAAATGCATAGCACAGAGGAACTTTCTATGGATTGAAATGTAGTATAGTTTAGGATTACGCCTTGTTCTCTATAACCATGAGCTCTGATACCAATCTGTAACACCCCTATTTTTGACATATAGCAGCGGAAGCTAATCTGGGGTATTACTTCATGGATCAATAGACATAATCATAGAAAACGACTCAAAAGAGACGTTTTTGGAAAATTTAGTTATCATTCAATATCATATCAGAGTTTTACAAAGGAGGTCCCAAAATCTAGAAACATAAAGTTTGAATGATAACAGTTAGCCATCTTCAAGTCCGTGCCACACTCTTGCCATAGGTATCGCCCATCCAATAACCTGAGATAAACAAGCTAAAAGGGCAACACAAAGGTTGAGTGAAATTCATATTTTATTACAGTTATAATAGTTGAAGTCAAAGTTTAATTGTGGGTTACGTGTTATACACACATAAGTGTAACTAAATGCAATTCGCACAATTAATATGGAAAAACAGTATATATTGTCCCTAAGCTCAAGAAATCACTATTTCAACATAAAAAGATACCCGAGAGCCTTCTATCTAAGACAATACTTGGGACCTACTACCCAAAGAGGATAACAAGAAGCTAGTACCCAAAGAAAACTGGTGAGCTATATACCCAAAATGATACTAGGAGCTATTACCCAAATAGAACTGGGATTTCTTATGGAAAACGGAGGTAACTTAGGCAATAAATATCAGGATAACATAATAGTGGAAAAAAACTTGCTATTCATATTTATAGCATAATCCCCCATAGGATTTAGAAAACATATAAAGATAGACTATTCCACAGTGATGGAACTATAAGTCAAAAGTAAGGACTTAGGCAATAATATATCAGGATAGCATACAGTTGGAAAAATACTCGTATTCATGGTTTATAGCATGTATCCCCCTCGCGGGTTTATGAAAACATTAGAAGATTTAAAATGCGAGGCTATGAACTCACCTTAACAGGGGAAATCTGATTGATGGCAAAAGTATATAAAGTGAAAGTAACGGCTTCGTCACGCAACCTGGGGTAATATGTCAAGTCTTAGTGTGATGGTTTATGTTTCAAAACTTTATAAAGTTTAACGTATTACTTTGATTTATTAATTTATGGAAATATTGTATCACTGTTCGGGCCATCATAATTCAGAGGTCATGTAGTAAACGTTTGAGGAGCCAGGACACTTTAAATCGTAAATCCAGCAAACTCGTCAAAACGTATACCCAAATGAAACTCCTCACATGAAGCTCCCTAGTAACGTGATACGATAAGATTTTAAGTTTCTTCAAAAGTTAGTCGATGATAAATTACGTTAAATATATAACGTAATTGTTTTATAATGCGCCGATCGATGATTAATAACGATTAATGTGTCGGGTTTTAATAAAATCGAGTTTTATAATATTAATATATATTTTTATAATTTATATAAAAATATTATATTTTATATTTTTAAGTTTGCAAAAATGGCAATATATACCCTTGGTTTATAAACTTTTACAAGTTTAGTCCTTTATATATAAAGTATATATAATTTAAACCTTTAACTTTAGAACTTGGCAAAATAGGTCCTTATAGTTATAACTTTAGAATAATGACATTTTCAGCCCCTCTAGTTATAAATTTCAGAAATTTACGATATATACCCCTTGCATGGAATACATTTGCAAAACAAGTCCAAAAAGCCATGCAAGCTTATTTTAGGGTTCCAAATGATATTTTCAGGTTATAGCTTATTAGAATAAGCTAAAATAAGATGTTCTAACGTAACAAAAGTTTAGAAAAAACAAGATCTTGAGCTTACTTGAGCTAAAATGGGTTGAAATGCGGTTTTCGGGTTCGTACGCCTAGTAACGACTTCAAGGGCTCCTTTTTCTTGATTCTTGGCTTCTATTCTAAGCTTAGGGACTTCACTTGATCTTCTACTACTGCTAGAGAATGTCTAGAACTCTATTTGAGTGTGTGTGTTTGAGTTTGTTTTTATGATCCGTAAGCCTAGAAATGGTTTCAAGACTTTGTTTTTATTCCTTCTTGGCTTCTATTCTGAGCTTAGGGACTTCTCTTGATCTTCTATTGTTTGCTCATGGCAAGTGTCTAGAAATTCAATTTGTTGGTTAACGTGATGAGTGTGGGTTTAGATTGAAAGAACATGTATGTATGCCTATTTATAGTACTTGAAACACTTAAGGACCAAGTTTCCTTGTTAGACAAGTGTTAGAACATGTAGAGGATGACTATTAGCAACTAGGAGGTAAGTCTTACAAGCTAGAACTAGCTAGGATTGAAAGGTGGAAGGATTTTTGTGAGTGTTTGTAGTGTTTGAGCTTGATTGAAACTACAGGGTTGATGATGTTAGCTTTCTTGGTGCAATGAAATGGGGTTTGAGGGTACTTGGAAGCTGCTATGGAGATGTCATGGAGGTGCTAGGGTGAGGGTGTGATGATATCATGTTGGTTCTAGACGTTTTAGGGGTGTTTGGTTTGATTTATATGTGGCTGTTTTTGGACAGCCAACATCAGTCTCGGTAAAATGGTTTCCATTTACAAACCGTAACTTGATTGAGATCTAACCATGTGAGCATGGTTTCGACTATTTGGTGTCCTCTACAACTTTTAGTTTTATATATTTATGGGTTACTATACAAAAATTTAGAGATAATATCCGTTTACTACAAGTGTGCATAATCTGCGCACCTTTACCATTTCGGGCTATATTAATTCATACGATATTGGAATGGGTTGTTTCCCACTGGAAAAATGATCACAAGACATAGGGCTACAACCTAATATTTTTACTTAATATCCTGAACATATTGATTTTTCTCAGTTCCTTTGTTTTATCAACCGATCAGATTTCTTAAGAACTATAAATTAGTTTAGGGTATAACGGATTTGCTATGGTTTTATGATTTTGGTTTAGGGTTTGATGAATTAGGGTTTAGAAGTTGTGCATTGGTTGTTTGTACCTTGTGTTAAAGTGGTGGTAAGATATAAAAACATGATTTTAGGAGGTTTATAACGACCTTGGTCTGTATTTCATGCATAATTGACTTGTACATTGGGCTTTAGAAAGTTGTAACTTGATTTAGAAGGGAAAAAATATTTAAATGTTGTGAATTGATACTTGTATACATGCTTTAAAGGCTTGTACATTTATTTTATATGTATTAAATATACATATATTTAGGGTTTTGATATAAAAGTTTTTCGTTTAAAGCATGTTTGAGATAATGTTGCAAATGGTATGTTAATTGGATAATGTATTGGTGTTTAATGATGTTAAGATATAGTTTTGTCTTATTAGGGTTGGTTATTCGAGTTTAAAAATATTGATATAGATGTCAGAAGTAGGTTGTGGGAACTTGTTTAGTTTGCTATGTTACATTTGTTTATTATAGATGTATTTAACGAGCGTTTTATTTATGGTACCCTAAGCGTCATTTTGCGGGTGTTTTGTGTTTGTTGGTGTCAGATGGGATGAGGATGGTTTATTTCTGGGATAGCAGGGGGGCCGGTGTAATTACGGCGTAGTGTGGGTCTTAGTCAGTTAGTTTGTTATCGTTATTCAAATTATGCTTAGATTTGGACCATCCTGCAGTAAGTATTCAAGGCGAATTTTGTGTAATAGTGTGTATTGTCATACATTAATAACTAGAGAATTTTGAAGATGTTACAGTAAGGGTTTGGTCTCATATTGGATTTCTTAAGGTTGAGTTTTAGTGGTGTTTGTTCTGGAGTATATGAGGAAGGATGTGAGTTAGTGGACCTCGACAGGGCAATGTAGTCAATTTTTTGAGGGGAGTTGTTTGATTTGGTCTATGTAAATTGATTTTAAATTGGAATTATCAAATCGGGACAGTATTGATGATTAAATACTGATATTCAAACAATCTTCGGGGGAGGGGTTATATCTAATCGAACCATCACAGAATGTAATAAGCTATCGATGTTTGTAAGGTTTGAGCAAAGGGTCTATTTAAACTTTGTTGTATACTAGGTAAATCGAATTACATTTTGTTAAATTTTTCTACTGAGGGTATTATACGGGTTGATAGGTTTAATAAGTCAGTGTTTATTTCTTTACATTTGGAATACTTTAACGTTTTTGGTATGCGTATTGCGTTTTTAATCTTATTTAAAATTTTATTTGTGTCAATTTGGCATACCGAAACTGGGGTAGATAAAAATTTGGGGGTGGGACGTTGGTTGGGGCACATGTTGCGTTTGTTTAATAGCGTAGTAAAGTATTGTAGTATATGTTTTACATATTTAGTTCTTGCAAGAGTGTAATAAAGGGGATTGGATTGTTTTATGTTATGAGAGAGCCCCACGTTTGTATTCACAGTATGTTCGTACTCATTTGGCGTCATACAACTCATTGGGATTCGGCGGAGAGAATGGCTCATTATATGATAGTTATTATAAGTTGACGTTTTTAATGTCTTTTACTTTTATTAACTTTTATATCTAATATAGTGTAAAGTGCAGTCTATATCGGTGTCTTGTCTTTAATTTACAATCATCGAGTATAAATCGGTTATATTAGCTCGACCTCGTAACTTATCTTTGGATTTTTTTATAATGGCGCGATTGTCGGGGCATTTCATGTTTTAGGGATTGGGGCTGTACATGGTTGTGGTGTTTGTGGGTGTGGGGGATGGTGGATGTTTGGGGGTTTCGCGTTAAAACACGCATTGTAAAGACGTGTGTTGTAGCTGTTTGGTGAGAGGAGGGCGTGGTTGGAGTGTAAGGTTAAAGGGAAACCCCCAAGGTAATTTTTAGCCTGGGTTGTGGGCGGGGTGTTGATTGGAGGTGAGGGGAGGGTAATTTGATAGTCCTTGTCGTAGTAATTCTATTATACACAAGACGCATGCTACTCACAAAGAATCTTGCTCATTTACGTACACATGGAGGGATAATTACCGACAGCAAAAAAACCCAGACAAGAGAGATTCTCGTTTATTCTTTTATTTCTTCGTTTTTATATGTTTATATTTCATACATTCGAGGTGTGGTGTGTATAGCTTAAGATGGGAGCGAGTTAGTAGGAGATTTAGTACGCTTTATTGTACTTATATTCTTATTCATCATTTAGCACGTTGTATATAACATATTATTTTATATAGTAGTTTAGCAGTTTTAGGTTTGGTGGATTAGGCTTGATGATGACCCCTATCGACAAGAATCTATATTATAGAGGCGGGGTGAGGGGTGTGGGGGTGTTGGGTGAAAGTTGAAAAGGGGCGAAGTTGAGCATGGTATTAATCGGAGAATACATCAAAACGTAAGCAGTAACAGTAAGTGAACGAACATAGCGTTGTGGGCCAGTGTCTGTCTTTCGGGTGTAAGGGGTCATGGGATATGTGAAGATGTGAGTCATATATTATAATGCACTAATTTTTTATAGATGGGAAGCATTACACCTAGGCAGTCTAATCTAGTTATCTCGACACCCAAACATCATCACCGTGCCCCTAAGAGTAACACCACTCTCACAACCCATTCAACTTCGTATTTGCTATTATACTGCATCCCTATCTCCTTGAAACGATTTCTATGGGGGGGTTTGGGGGTGATAGTATAATTTTTGCAAGTGTATCGGAGGGGTGTCGTTTTCGTTATTCTAGGCAGGGGGTGGGTTAAACTATTGTGATTCCGGAGCGGTTTAATCGAAATTTTTTTGTGGGATTAGAGTAACAACATTTGCTGGATTTAAATCTGATGTAGCACATTCAATTCGTTTCGTAACACTAAATATGTGTGTTTCTTTACACCTTTTCACATTAGATACCTTATATTAGATATTAGTCCTTAATCGGTATGTCTACTGTCGCTTTTGTGGTTAATGTATGTTTTTATTGTGCGGCGACTTCTGCTTTATGTGGCTATCTTGGTAAAGAACAACCAGACATGTCAGGTTAGTGATAACAATGGATAGATAGGATTTGATTGACCCCTGTGGGTTTTTATATACAGCGGGTATAGGTCGGGAAGGGGAAATTGGCACAATGCAAGAGGGAAAATGTAAAAAGTACCCCCCCCCCCCCCCCCCCCAGTACCCCGCCCCCCTCCTCTAAATTTTAGTGTGTTTACTACTTTTAGTATTATGTTCGGTTATTAATTATCTAGATTTATCGCATTCGTGAAGTATTGAGATTTTACACCGTAGTTCGTTTTTCAGTATTAGTTAAAAAGAAACAAAAAACAGAAAAATAAAAAAAAGGATAAGAGAAAAAAAGTGAGATTTGTGAGATAATCGGTTTGTCTAAGCTTAACCGATTTTAATTATTTATGATGATCGATTATTCATTGGTATGTGTTATAAACCAACGATGTAAAGTTATGTTGTATACTATTTCTATTTGGTCGCAATTATACTATGTATTTTCATGTATCAAGTGGTAGATATCGCCACTAATGTTGTAAAGTATGTATATTATGGACGATTGGGAGTTGACCGTTATGGAACGCCAACTAAGGTTGTTTTTGTTGATCTATGATCAAGACATTTACATCTATGATTTTGTGTCTTTTTCATGGGGATGGCGGGGAAAGTAACTAATGTTGGCTTTCTAAACAACCTTCAAAAGAAATGGTAACCAAATCCTTAGATACGCTAATCATGTTAGAGACCATGACTTAGCAACCCTATTTGAAAAAAAAAATACAAATATGAGGAAAGAATCATAGAAAGATTATACGCACCAGGCACCAAAAGACCCTTACCACTGCCACACCTTTGTCAACTGTTTTCTTCTCTAACTCTATCGTTATGGACTTTCAAGATGATCCAAGTGATGAAGAGGGCCTGAGAAGTAGCCAAGAATATGTGGCTGCTCCATCGGAAGAATATCATGAAATGGCTTTATTGACAAATTCCAAGAGATTTTTCAAAACGAATGCTTTAATGTTTAGTGTCTCTAAAGTAACTAATAAAACTGTATGTTTTAAATGTCGTAAAACTGGCCATTTTAAAAAAGATTGATTTTCAAAAACATCTTCACCGTCATACCCTCCCCCGCATCAAAACATATTTCAACCAAAACAAAAAACCCCTTCATAAACTTTTTCAAACACCCAAGCTGAACCAAGGGATCAAAAGGACTTTGAAGCAAAATATAACAAAATCAAAGAAACATTGGCTCTTCTCACTTCAGGTGCTCTAACATCTTAATCTTTATAAGCAAGAAACAAATGTCTTGTTGTTGAATCCTATGATTGTGATGAAGAAGAGGTTTCATCAGATGATGATGAAATAGTTGAACTAAAAGTGCTCATGTCTTTAATTGATGAAGTAGTTTGCATGCGACTGATAAAAAAACCTCGTGTTCTTGCTATTACATGTGTAAGTTTGGAGGGAAAAACCCTCATGGAAAGTTATCTAACATGACATAAGGGTACATTGATCCTTTTAACTAACTTTCATGATTGGGAAAAGTTATTCCTTGTTAGTTAATCTGTTGCTCGCAAGGTCCTTATCCTGTTAAGGCTTTTCATGCATGGTCCCTCTAATTACTACGTAAAAGATAGCCAAGAACTGTAATATAAAATAACCTTTAAGGCTACCACAAGCCAAAACACCCACAAGAACTCATGCGTGAGTTCTATAAAAAAATTGGCACGAATGGTGAGCCAGTCACCATGCGTGAGTGGTTACCATTTCTTTTTAAAAAAATCACTCCCCCACTTTCACTATATATATCCCCTTCAAAACTCAAAATAACACATCGGTTTCACACACATTCTCAAATAACATCCCATTTTCACACACATTCTTCAAAACTCAAAATAACCACCAAATGGCTATTAAGCTAAACAATTTGAGACGAACTACCGTTAGGTGACTACGTCAAGAACTTGTAGCTGATGTCAAACAGGATAACAATTTGTTGTTTGAGTTGAATCGGTACATGGAGCAATTACGTACCCGTGCTCTGAAATTTTTGAGGGTGGAGTCGCTGCCTGATCATCCCCTCATAAAATACAGTTTCAATACACTTAAAAGGGCGAGCTTTGCCGATATGACAAATTCAAACAACTTGGTGGTAGTTAGGACCGAATTACTACAATCCATTGCTGACAAGGAAGAAATGATTAACCATTACAGAACAATGTAATGGTTTGAATCTGATAATTGGCCAATTTGCCATCATTCTCATTAATTAGATAACCAATATATGATACATAAGATTATTCTAGAATGTAGGTAAATGAGTCAATTCCATAACATAATAATACAAAGGCCTAACATAAGAATACTAACACTCCCTCATAGTTTGAGCGGGAGGGGACTAAACACATAAACTGGAACAAAACTCTTCAAACAACAGAGAAGGAAACCCTTTGGTGAAGATGTCTACATATTGATAGCGAGAAGGCACATAAAGAACTTAAACTTTTCCCTTGGTGACCATGTTACAAACAAAATCAATATCAATCTCAGTGTACTTTGTCCGTTGATGTTGAACCGGGTTGGAAGTCAAATATATAGCACTCACATTGTCATAGAAGACAAATGTAGAAGTGGGTAGAGGTGTGTGAAGCTCACGAAGAAGATTACATATCCAGGCAGTCTTAGTGACTGCATTAGAAACAACTCGATATTCAACTTCATTATTAGAGCGAGACAGTATGTGTTGACACTTGAAAGACCATGACAATAAATTGTTCCCTAAGAAACACCAATTAGAGAGAGCGTGATACTTTTTGTGGCGTTACACACAACACGGTGGGGGGGACAGGACACCGGCCACAATCAGCGTCAGATATGCTACAGAAAGTGGTTGATGATGCATTTAACTGAGTATTCTGAAAACTAACGTTCCCTAACGATATACCGTAGTATCGCTTCTTGCTTAAGACCCGTGAAGTGTGGCTCCCGTAGATCATGCATATATAAACAAACTTTTGTGCAACATAGGAGATATTTGGACGGGTAAAGGTAAGATATTGTAGACCACCTGCAAGGTTGCGATAAAGAGTGGGGTAAGATACGGGTTCACCATCTGGACCAAGTTTGGATTCTATATCAATTGGGTTCATGTGGGATTAGACTTAACCATATCAGCTCATTGAAGTAACTCGAGTGCATAGCTGAGAGAGAAACATCCTTATACGGTCACGTTAAACACAGATACCCAAAAAATGATTAAGTACACCCAAGTCAATCATCTCAAACTCTTTATGCAATAAAGCAATAATCCGCTGAAGTAAAACTGTAAAAGAAGTTGTGAGTATAATATCATCCAAATAAATCAATAATTAAACAATGTCACTACCATGTTTGTAAATAAATAGCAAAGAATCATAACGACTATGATAAATTCTAACTCGAGTAACTTAACCTGCAAAATGTTGGAACCAAGTACGAGGTGTATGATGGACATCTAGAATTCGCAAAGACAAGAGGCTAGTACATATAAACTGTCTCAGAAAGATCTTCGTTAAGAAAAGCATTCTTGACATCAAGCTTGTAAATGGGCCAATTTTGAGATAATGCAAGGCTAAGCACGGTAAGAATGGTGGTCAGTTTAACCATCAGGCTAAATGTCTCATCACAATCGACACCAATTTGCTGAATGCTTCCATTAGCAACTAACCGAGCCTTATAACGGCTTAGATTCCCATTTACATGGCACTTGTGCCGAAATAACCACATGGACCGAACCATATTAACATCAGGTGGTTTTGATATGATAACCCATGTACTATTTTTAATTAACATGTTATATTTATCCGACATAGCCTTCCTTCCATTAATGTCCTCTAAAGCAAGAAATTGGGACATAGGAATGGGAGAAATGTGAAACATATGTAGAGTAAGATGCTTGGTGGGTTTAACAGTATCAACTTGAGCACGAGTGACCATAGGATGAGAATGAGTGGGTTGTTGTGTTTGTTGGGTCATAGATATGGGTTGTGTATTTTGAATCCCATATGTTTGGCCAGGATGAATAAGTATGGGATGTGGGTTTGTTGTTGGGCCGCGATAGATGGGCTATTAGAATGGGGTAACAGAGATTGTTCTTAGGACTGTTAGGTGGAGGGTGAATCTTGCTCCCCTATTATTTGGTTAATGGGATGATCTAGGTCATTGTGTGTCAGCAGTAGGGAAGGGATAGGGTCTGGTATGCGTGTATGGGTGTGGGGTGTAGTGGTAGTTTGTATAGTTAAATTAATTAAGTGACGAGTGAGGTTAGATGGAGAAGGGTCGAGAAATGTATATGATGGAGTTTTGGTTGGTGTCATGGAGCGATAAGGGAATTAAAGTTCATCAAAGGTGATGTGCTAAAAATGATTATTTTATTGGTGGAGAGGTCAAGGCAACAATAGCCTCGGTGATATGCGGGATAGACCAAAAAAATGCATGGTTTTGCACGAGGGCCAGTTTATGTGGTGAATAAAGGTGAGGGTAACAAAGGCATCCAGATATTTGGAGGGAGAGTAATTAGGTTCTTTGTTGAATAGTTTCTTAAGTGGTATTTCATGGTTAATAGTGGATGAGGGGCGAAGGTTAAGGAGGTATGCGGCCATGTGAACTGCCTCTACCTAAAACTTAGGAGGAAGGTGTGCTTGAAAAAGTAAGGTGTGGATCATATTGTTGATTGTGCGAATCATACGTTAATATTTTCCATTTTGTTGGGATGTTTTGGGGCATGAAAACCACAATTGAATGCCATGGTTCGCAAATAGGTCAAGTAGGTTTTTTTTGTCGAACTCACCTCTATGGTCACATTGAAAAGCATTAAGATCACATTTAAATTAATTTTTAACATATGAAGGAAAGTGAACAAACTTTTAAAAAACTTCTTATTTATTTCTTAAGGGGTAAATCCACAAATAATGCGAGAAATAATCAAGAAAAAGAACATAATATTTAAACACACTAGAGCTAATAATAGGAGATGTCCAAATATCTGAATGAACAATTTCAAAACAACAAGAAACAATGGTGTTTGAACTAGAAAATGGAAGTCTTACATGTTTATCAAGCTGACAAGCATGACAAATATGAGTAAACTTTTCTTTATTACAACAAATCTAATTATTTGAAATAAGAGAACGTAATACTTCTTCACCAGGATGAGCGAGGCATTTATTCCACATGGTCGGACTGATAGAAAGTAAATCACTTGGAGTGAGTGACGGCTTGGTAACTGGATAGAGATTACCTGAACTGACATGCTTGAGAGGATATGGCAAGTCAAGAAATCCTTCACAAAAAAGCCAAATTCATCAAATTCAATAGTACATTTGTTATCCCTAGTAAATTGAGGAACAGACATAAGATTTTTTATAATATTAGGGGTAATAAGCACATTATGGAGGTGTAAAGGGCGATGAAGGGTCAGAATAGTACTATGTCCAGTGTTAGTCATGGAAATTGAATTACCGTTACCAACACGTATTGAGGGATATAAGCGTTTATTATAAATAGTACATAAGTTATTAATATGTGAAGTGAGGTTAGATGAAGAACCTGTATCCATATTCCACATCAGATCTTCCATTGTTATGGTGCTAAAAGCATGCGAAAGCAACATTTTCTAAGTCGAAACCATAGTGTGAGCGGGCCTAAGAATTCCCGGTTGATTCATGCTAGAAGAAGCAAACTATAGAGTGCTAAAAACTTGTTGGGCATGGTTGGTCTGTTGTTGGGCATGGTTGGTCTGCTGTTGGGCATGGTTGGTCTGCTGTTGGGCCAACAAGTATGCATATTAGGCATGTTGGGCTGTGGTTAGGTTTTAGACCGTAAACACTTATTGGACCATTGGCTGTTGTTTGGCTAGACTGATGACATTAAATAATGTCACATTATTAGCATCATTTATCCTAGCTATATTGCTCGTTTTACATTATTTTATATATGAATTGATACTTAATTAGTTATATTTATGAATTGCAGTTATTATCAAGCAAATGGTAAAAGTTAGTGAAAAGCACGCATTTTGGAGCATAAACAAAGAATTCAAGAAAGTCTACTAATTCTGACAACCAATATGTCGTATCATTCTAGACAGATACGCCATATTCCAAGACTTAGACGAATTCAAGACCATTTCCTAACTTTGAAGAATACGTCTTATCCACATCAACAGATACGCCGTATATGAAACCTTGGTCAACATTCAGTTAAGCAAGATCGACTACCAATACGCCGTATTCACATCAGCAAATACGGCGTATCCGTGCCCTAATTTCACAAAAGCATCCATGACGAGAAGATCTAATACGCCGTATCCAGAAGACCTTATACGTCGTATTCAGAGACGGCAGATGAATATTCTGGAATATTATATTCATGGAGCCCACGCCAAGTTACCCAATACGCCGTATTAGACCCTTTCGACTACGAGTTTATAGGACCTGTTTTCCAGAGCTTTATTAAATAGAAACCAAAATTGGTTTTCAATTGCAAAAAGAAGCCTTAATACCAAGTTCGATCAACAAAAGAATTCAGAAGCCAGAAAGTCGACAAAGGGCTACATGTTAATAGGAAAACTCTTTGTAATCTTTATAATAATATACGCGTTCGGTTGGTTAAGTAATGTTCTTTACTTTATCATTTGTTCTAGGTATTGTGTATTGTTAAAGAATAATGGGCTGATTACTTTTGGTTTATTACCTATGTTTATGACAATTTAATGTTTGGTTTGTTTATATCGATTGTTTACTTTTACGTTCCATGTTGATTATGTTTATCACTTCATATCTTTTTATGTTTGATTATGTGTTTAATCTATCATTCAACTGGATCTAGAATGCATGGCATAGGCTAGAGTCTGGGATAGAACTACATACAGCTTATATATGTGACTTTGGATTAATAGGATTACAAATTTAAGCCCCTATTGCTGCATTTGGTTAAGTGAATGATAGACTAAGTAGGTGACTTAGGATTACAAATAACATTCTGTTTCCTAAGCTAGGGTTCAGACCATGGACTACCAGCATATATATAACGACTGGACATAAGTGGGTAAAGCCTCGATAAGCTAGGTTTCAATATTCACCAATATTGTCTCCTAGATAGATTACAATCAGCAGTGTAAGCTTTATGCGAGTTTAGGTTAATTGTGACAAGATTAACTGGAATATAAACTTATAGTTTAAGAAGAAGAACCACCTAGCTTAAGAATGATTTAACACCAATGATGTAATAAAATCATTGCACTCTTAAACAATTCCTACATTTTATTAGATAAAACATGGTTAATACGTTTTTCTTACATTAGTGCTCGACCGCTTCTTTATCGTTTATTTATCTGCTTGTGTGTGTTGATTGCCTCGTTTGTGCCATTAGTTTAGTTAAACCAAACTCATGCTAGTCTCCCGGGCTGACCCCCCCCCTGCGTTAGTTTAGGTTTAAGTAGAATTAATTAGGATAAATTAGGACTAACCTAGATAACTAAAATACTGATAGATCTAAGTATTAACGCTCACTCTTAGTGATCGACACCCTACTCACCAACGAACTTACAATTGGTCGGGTGCACTTCCCGTTAGTGTTAGTTAATAGGTAAAGTCGACAAAATATAAATAGTAGAACTTGATAACAAATATTACCTACACACAACGACACATCAAGTTTTTTGGCGCCTTTGCCGGTGAGTGAAATTGTTTAATACTTGTTTATCTGTGTTTTAGATTAGATTTAGTGTTTTTAGCTTAGGGTGTGTTTGTTTTATTAAGATGTTTTGGGTCTGAATCTGACTACCATATCTTACTGGTAAGAGGTGGCTATAAAGTCTGAATCTGAATGAAATAATATTGTTTGATTTTTACAATTGTCTGAATGATTTTAATTGTTCGTTTTTGTAATATATATTTATTTTGAAACATCGTTATGGATATAAAACAATTCTTTTTGTTGATTGAAATAAAAAGATAACTAGTGTATTTATTTTAAAACAATCCAAATAAAGTTATAAACATTTATTATAAACTTAACAAATTATAAACATTGGTATTTTTAACTAGAAAGAATACTACTACATTTATGGCTTATTTAATATCTTTATACTGTCTAATGATCTGCTTGCTTTCTATAAATTATATATATCATATATTAATATATTATTATATATATATATATATGTATATATATATATATATATATATATAATAATAATAATAATAATACATATATAAATAAATCACAAAGATCAATAATAGAAGAGAGTAAGTATTCCAAGAGGGCTTTTTAAAAGGAAATTACTTTTACCCAAAGTAAAATCCCTAAAAACCTTCCCGGGTCGTGTCCCGACGAGGTGCGAATTTGAAAATCGAGGTAACGTTTGTGGAACAATGCTTGAATATCACAAATTGGATTTGGTTATCTATTTCTACTAATAATATGCTAAAACAAGTAAAGGCACTCTAAAAACGAAAGCAATTAAGGCTAAAACACTAAAAACGATAACGGGAATCAAAACCCGTTCTTTAAAAAACTAAATTCTACAATTTTAACCCTACAAATGAAAATTTAATTTTTATAAATCCTAAATGATAAAAGAAAATTAAAAAAAAAGAATTATATTTTTTTGACTTTTATTTTATTTATTATGAATTAAAAACGGTTTTTATCTAAATTAAATATTAAAAATACTAAACGAATTATAAAAAATCTGAAAAAATCACAAAATGTACTTAAGAGTAAGCTAAATCTAAAAAAAATAAAACGGGACAAACAACTTATCTAAATAAGCTGTTAATAAGCCGAAAAGGCTTATTGCTTAAATAGGCCAAAACGTGGTTAAGTATTTAATTTTGCAAGTCTATACTCGAAAAAGACCTCAGGGCAGTTGGTGTGTGGTGTGTGTGTTAAAATCGTTGGTTGAGGGTGGTTGAGGTCCAGGGTTCGAGCCTTGGCTCACCTTGTGCTTCCCACTTTCCCAATGGTTTTTTTATTTGCAAAATTTTTTACATAACTTAAAACGTAAGATGGAAAATAAGCAACTTTTTGTAAAAACACTTTTTTTAAAACTATATAAATAAGCTGGAAATTAGTATATTTAAGTTGACGTATTGGCTCTTTTTAATACTAAGTTACCAAAGGGGCTAAACTATGGGCTTTTTAGACTTAAAAAGCATATGGAAAAGAAAAATAAGCAAGCAACAGACAATAAGGTATACCTAATAAGCACTATGGAACAAAAATAAGCAAATAAAATGAGCTAAACTAAGCTTAAATGACAGAATTACCTAAAAGGCTTTTAAACTTAAATTCTAAACTAAAAATGCTATTAAGCTTGAATAAACTCTAATCTAAACTAAATAAGCTGAAGGGGCTTAACCCTATCCTAATAAGCAAATCTAAACACAACTAAAGCAAATCTCCTTAGCCAATAAGCTTAGAAAAGCAAATAAGCAACTTATTGCAAAAAACTACTAAAACAGCCAACAAGGGCACTTTCTAGCTTATTTTTAAGCTAGAAAATGGATCCTTATGGCTTAATGACTTATAACACTCTAAAGCTTATACAACAAGCTTCTAAAATCAGCAAAGAAAAAGGAGTTTAAAACACAGATAAGCCATGAAAAAGCCACATGAAAAAGCTGATTACATAATATTTTTGGTTTTTTCAAAGGTTTTGTAAAAGACAAATTAGCTTTTGCAGCCCTAAAAATAAGCTAGTATAAGCTGTTCTAAAACAAAAAAAAAGCTTAAACGGATTAAGTCTATACTATAAAGAGCTTATGCTATGAATTTAAAAATCTAAAAATAACTTTAACTAATCTAAAATTGCTAATGAAAAATGGATTTTAACTTTGAAAATGACACTTGTAAACTTAGACAGATTTTGGTGAAAACTTAAACCACATGAGTGGAACCTAAACAAGCACTTTTAGTGCATTATACCAATCATTTTGAACATCAAAACAGCAACACAACATAATTTAAATCCTAGAATCAAAAACTAGCAATAGAGAAACCTAAAAGTCCACAGATTCAAAAACTTAGGTTCTCAAAACCTAAAAACACAATATTAGACTTAAGCAACTAACTAAAACAGATTCTAAGGCTTCCAAATGTATGATCAAAGTTGGACAATGGGTCAAAATAGGCTAGCAGTACTAACATGGGTTAGTACTACCATAGCAAACACCCTTTACGCATGATTTACAAAATTTTACAAACTGATTTAATAGATTTTAAGCTTTAAGTTTTCTTAAAAGACCAGGATGTTTAATAGCTCTTAGATAAACTTACATTAAGCAGATTTCAGCAAGAATTAAGCATTCAAATAAGCCAAAATAGATTATGCTAGTTTTAAGCTATTTTTGACAGATTTAAAGCAAAACTTTGAACTATAGATTTTTAAACTACAACTAAGCAGTATAAGCTACAAACATCATTAATAAGCTATACTAAGCAGATACAAACAAGCAATAAGCAAAGATAAGCAGTTTAAATAAGCAAACAGTAAACAAGCACTTTTTGACAAAAATTGTAAAATGAAACTCACAAGTTATCCAAAGCTTTTGAGTATGATTCAAAGACCCAAATCACTTTCTAAACAATCCTATAGCTTATCCACATAAGCACTAACCCATGGCCATCCAAGATTTACCATGCTCCAGAAATTCTTGCATAAACTTGATATTTTAGTGATTTTGGTGGAAACAGACTTAAACATCTTAAAACTTTGGGAAGTTCTGAAAAGTTTAAGTCATAAACAGCTTATAATGTAGTATTAAAAACCTTTTGAGAGCTTAACAAAGACTTTAGAACAATAAGAACTTAAACTTAAAAGCAGATTTTTAAAACATGAAACACTTCAAACTTTCATTAAACTTGAAAAAAAGCTTGAATTTTAAAGACAATAAGCTAAAAGTTAACTAAATAAGCTGAAAAGTAAATTAACTAGATGCCTCCAGGGCTTACACTGAGTCCAATTTATAGAAGAAAATTAGGTCTTGGGTTCTTCAAGGTGTGCTAGTTCTGTGTGAAGGATAAGAGGGTGTGTTTCTTGTGTGAGTGACTTCACGTCTTCATCATAGCCATCCAAAATTCTTGTTCACCAAGCCTTATAATCTTAGCCATTGAATCTTTGTCATTGTCCCATCAACGAATGAAAATTGAGAGGATTGCCAAGGTGGAATTGTTGGTTTGTGGTGTAGGGTTTTTATGAAAGTGACGGGTTTGTTTTGTGGCACAGGGGTCGAGTGAGAGGGAAGGATGAACAGTATATTGGGCGGGAAATTTGTTTTGGGATGATTTAACGGGCGTTTGCCCAGTTTTTGTTAAGTTGTTGCATCGTTAGTCCTTTTGAACTAACAATGTTAGTCCTTGAGGACTAACGATGTAAGGTGTTAAGTGTAAATGGGTTAATGGGGTTAATGGTTTAAGGGTTTTGGGCTTAGGATTGGGCCGTGTAAGGGTTTTGGATTTTTAAGGGTTTTTTTGGACCATAAAACTTATAAGTTTTATAAATGATGTCTTAATGGGCTGACCCGACCCATTAAATGGGTGCGGGTTGGTCCATTTAAGATTTCTTCGTTTCGGCTTCGTCTTTGACTTTTGACTTTGACTTGGTTGACTTTGACTTTTTGACTTTTCACGCTCTTTTCATTCCCGTGCTTGGTTTTGTCGGTTTTGGCTTGATTTTTGTCCTTTAGTGAATATCCGTTACCTGCACAACATAAATCAGTAAACATACAAATACAATATATTTTTGGTATATTTTGGTCATTTTAAGCATGTTTTTATAGGCTAAAGGTATGTGTAATTAAGCACATACCATGTCACATATACTTTAATGGTTTAATTTTTGTCCTGTCCCCACGAATTGACATAAGTAAACCACGATGCAAAACAAGGAATCTAAATTCCCTCGACTAATTGCCTCGAAAAGTAGCTATGTGTTCATCAAAAGGAATTAAAGACTCATAAGTTTTGAGAAGTCCCGTTTTAACCATTTTTATAAATCTACACTTATTACCACATATATTTTTGTATTTTTCCTTTTTTCTCATTTTTTAATACTTTTTCTTTTTAAGCAACTAACTAGAATGTATGGACTTTTGTTATTTTTATAACTTTAAGGGTCACGGAATAAGATGCACTTTAATCCTAAAATGCCCAAAAGGATAAATTCATCGTCCCCGACTTTTACTTGGTCCCAAATAAAGCTTTGTATAAAACGCAAAATACCGTTAAATACAAGTTAAGATGCTAACATATTCATACTTGTACTTGTGAAAATTTTGGTCCCGATTAATTCATTATATCTTAGGTGAATAGTGGCTTATTTTTTGAATTTCAACAGGGATCACCGTTTTGTAAAATTTCTATGGCTTCACGTTCCAACCAAAAAGTAATGGAGTTTGAAGCGGTCTTCCCCTGTAGAGACTTTCGTCTCGACATCCAAAAACTTGGGCTATGTGGTCAGGCTTTTGAACCCACAGAGACTAGTATGGGACTCACAGGGGATTCTTTCGGTTTCAACAACCTTGGATTTCGTAGTAATCCATAAAATCACAACTCTAAAAATGAAGTAGTCTTAATTCAAAGATATTTAAAATTTAGAAAAAAGATATTTTCCTATTATTTATTAATTCAATTTATACACTTAAATATAATTACACATCTTTAAAAACTAATGAAATGCTTAACCTTTTAGAAGGCAGCAACATCGGTTGTGAGCCGGCAAGATACAGCAAACTTTTATCAGTCTCGGATTATTATTCTCATTGTGGGTCTTCTTTAGAAGGCTGCAACATCGGTTGTGAGCCGGCAAGATGCAGCAAACTTTTATCAGCCCACAGTTATTATTATAGTATGACCTATTTTTCATCTTTTTTTTTACCTAAAAAAATTACCATGATTTTAAATACCATGATATAGAGAAAATTTATTTTTAGAAAATTTAAGTATAAATTTGAACTAAAATTATTGATATCGACCATACTTCAAAAATTGTTGATTTAAGTTTAATTTTTGAAGAGAACACGTATTATTAGTCCGGTTAGAAGCTTATGGGAGAAAAAAAGCCATAAAGTACACTTATGAGCTTGTAAGATTTCCAACTAATCCTTGTTTAGCATCTAACTCATAATTAACTCTATCATTTCTCGTTCTTTACAAATTTAAAATCTTTAATAAAAAAGATCTGCGAATGCTTAGTCAAAAAGTTTAAGGGACAAGCTAGAGCTCAATACGCTCGATCGAGTCAAAATTTATTCTTATTCTACCCAGCAGGAAAGTCAACATTGTGATAAAACACTTATTTTAATTTTGAAAATTTTTAAAATTTTTCATTTTTTTGGTATTTTGGTGGTGGTAAAAACAAGATTACGTGAAAACAACGGCTGCAGGCACATTCAAATCGAAAGATCCTCCCCATACTAGAATTGAACATTGTCCTCAATGTTTTAAGAAGGGTCTCTATGTAAATCCTAAGCCGTTTATTAAGTATGCTCAAAGATAAACGTTAGTCGATAAGATTTGGATATTGGATTCCCATAATGAAGCTGAGGATTTGAAGCTAGAGTGAACGAAGGACAAAACCACGAGCACGAGAGGCTTCAAAATCCGAGGCAATCCTGGACATACAACACAAAACAAAGCACGGAAAATGGAAGAGGCGAGCCTCTCTCATAACATACTTATTCAATACTACTATATAATTATATTAGGATAAGCATGGGTTGCCACCCACGAAGCGCTTGTTTAAGGTCACTTAGCTTGACCCGTCCCTAACTTGAGTTGTTCATGGGGGATAAAAATGGAGACATGGAACATCCAAAACACGGTTGTCCTCTCTATAGGACAAGGAAAAATCTCCATCGGGCTTTCAAAAATTTTAATGACTTTGAAAGCTTTAGGGCCCCGATGAGATAATTCCGGAAGAAGAGAAGTATGAACTCCTTTAGAAGTGAGAATCCCAGGGTTGAAAACTTTTTCCTCATTTTTGGATGAAAACGAGAGTGGAGTTTCGGACCCTGGCATTTCTTTGTGGAAAGGAAGTTCATAAAGAGGAGGATTAAAATCCTCAAGAATTAAAGAAGCATTAGATATGGATATCTTCTTTACATTCTTATCCGATGTTACTCAAATAGTGACTTCGAAAAGGTTCTCGTGAATGAGTATACCCAGATTAAATACCTTGTCCACATTATTAGTTGAAGGCAAAGCATCAACCTCGGAAAAATCCTCATAGAGAACCGAGTCACACTCGGGGGAAGGAAGGAAATCACTTGATCTAGGGGGATCAAGTTCATCAATCAAGAGTTTAGACTCTTTGATTTTATCTTCCTTGGAGTCAAATGGATCATCATAAACATCATCATTATCGGACTCAAGTTCAACAAGATCATCATCGACATCATCATATAATGGTGGAGATGAATAATCAAGAGTATGTTCATCGGTGAACATCTCGGGAATGGTATCAACAAGATCGTTATTAGGATCTGCAAGATTACCCTCATCAACCGAATCCTCAAGAATAGAATCCATTTCCTTGGTAGGATCATGGTTAAGCAAATATTCTATTTCTCTAAGATCGGATTCGATATCAAAAGGAAGATCATCATTTCTTAGTGGAAATGTAATAAGAGCGAGTTCATCGGCCAACTCCTCAAGAAAATGGTCAGGAGAAGGAGAAGTGGTACTGCCACTTAATGGATTGATAACTTCTAGTGAAGTTAAATCGGTATGAGAATAAAAAGTGGGATTACCACTTAGATGATTTGTTGCAAACAAATCTTCAAGATAATCCTCATATGAAACATTGCAGAAATCAATCATGTTGATTGATTCTTTGTGAGGTTGGTTTGAATAGTTTAAAGAGTCATGTCTCATATTCAAGGTTAATCTTTCATCACCATCACGGAGAATCATTTCTTCTCCGTGAACGTCAATCAAAGCACGAGCGGTCCGAGGATCGCTCTCATAATCAATGATGACAACCAGAACAAAGACATCTCTTGCAATTATAGCCGGTGTACAAATTGCCCAGTTAGCTAATTCAAGGGTCATGCGGGTGGAAATAAGCTCGGGTAAACCTAATTTTTTCTAAACCGAGAGTGGCATCAAGTTGATGCTAGCACCTAGATCGGCTAGGGCCTTGCACTTGAGCTCAATAAAACCATACGGAATGAGAAATTTCCTAGGGTCTCTAAGTTTCTCGGGTAACTTCTTAAGGATAACCGCTGAGCAATTTTCATTAAAGGGTGTGTTTGCCAGTTCTAAAAGTTTCTCCTTATTGGAAAGGAGAGCTTTAAGCATCTTTTGGTATTTTAGGATTAGAATCAAAGCATCGGCAAGAGTGATATTGATATGAAGTTGTTTGAACATTTGCAAAAACTTATGAATTTAGATTTCATCTTTTTCTTGCTGTTTTTCTTGGTTCATTCTTAAAGGATAAGGAATATGAGGGTGACGAGGATCCCTTTGGTGCACCATATAATTTCTTAGTGAAGGAGGTTTTGTTTTTTGGACAAGAGGAGGTGGGACCTTAATGGTATACTTAGAGAGTTTCGGGTCTGTTAAAGTCTCCTCTGCACGTTCATCCTCCTCCCGATTAATAAATGGAGGAGGCATAGGAATGAAAGGTCCATCAAGAACAAGACCACTTTAGGGGGTGATGGCTTTCAATTTACCATTCTGGTTAGCAATGGTGTTGCCAGGGAGAGATCCCGAACCTGAAGAAGAAGCGGTGTTCATTTGGAAAAAGCTAGCCATCATGTTCTTAAGCTCATTGGTTTGGTTAGACATTGAAGCTTGAATCGAAGTTTGCATTTCATTTCTTAACTTATTTTTCACATTGTTAATTTGAGTTTACATGGCTTTTATATTAACCTCATTTATCTTCTTAAATTTCTCCAACTCACTTAAAGGAACAACATGATTTTGTTGAATTGGAGCTTGATACGATGTATCTTGACTAAAATTGTTTCCTCGATTATATCCTTGAGGTTGGCTAAACCGGTTTTGATTATTTTGCACATTTGGTTGAGCAAAACCCGGTGGTCGAATTTGATTAGCCACACTCGGAGGATGATAACTGGAATTACCCTGATTGTAGTTAACCGCGGCTGCTGAAACGTATCCTTGAATATTATCCCAAAATTCCAGGAAAGTGTTGCCATCGGCGAGAGACACTGATAATAAGGATGAACACCACCGTACATAACACAAATTTCCTCAATGGATTTTACGGAAGCTGGAGGTGAGGTTGCTTGAAATTGTTTGAGAATAGCGGTCATGGCGGTAGTCACAGCACTTGTTTGCTGATTTACTACATGAGTAAGTTTAGCTATCTCAGAGGAAGAAGAAGAACTAACATCACTTGATTTCACTTGAGAAACAGTCAATTTGTTTCGTGAATTACAGACCTTGGATTTATTTTCGATAATCGTCAACAGATCTTGAGTACGTCTTTCCAAAAGATTGCCACCGGCGGCAGAATTCAAAGAATCTTGGTCGGTTGGGTTTAAGGCATTGTAGAAGGTATCAAGTTGATGCAATTCGGTAAAACCATAATGAGGGCATGCACGAAGGAGATCTTTGTAACGGTCCCATGCCTCATGAAACGATTCATCAAAACGTTGTTGAAAGTTGGAAATTTCATTTCGGAGATTTGTCGTTCTTGAGGGAGGAAAGAATTCATTAATGAATTTGGAAACAAGATCTTCCCAAGTGAGAATAGAACGAGGGGGTTCTTTTTCGAGCCAATGACGGGCTGCCCCCGCAAGAGAGAATGGAAAAAGCATAAGCTTAATCGCCGAATTAGGCACATCCTTGTATTTTATTATGGAAGTTATTTTGTTAAACCAACGAATGTGATCATGAGGATTGTCTTTCTCAAGTCCGAAGAATTGGTCTGAAGTCATCATATTAATGAGACTATGCTTGAGCTCGAAATGCTCAGCAAGAATTGGTGGAACCACAATTGCCTCTTCATAACCCTCAGTGGGTGCATGGAGCAATTCTGCCATAGTACGTTGATCGGCCATCGTATCTAAGGGAGATTTACCAACTAGATTCAAAGAAGAGCGAGTGCGCATGCACTAAGGAAAAGAAATCAAAAATTAAAATATTTTTGGGTCCGATTGGTCAATAGTTCACAGTAGCTCTCTAAATTACGCACAAGGAAGCGGAGGAGCTGGTCAGCGTGAAGCTAGTTAAAAACCCTTCTCCTTTTGGGTCGAAGTTCGTTGGATCGACCCGCCTTATACCCCCTTATAGTTTGTAACTCAAAGGTGAGCCAATTTAACAATTAACCTCACGGATTGTTTTGGTACTTTAAATACTTTAGGAAAAGTATTGTTGGTATTTTTAATTTTTATAATAAGAAGAAATTATTCACAAACTAAAAATGATACCTTCATGAGAAAGGGTCTTTAAACACTAATCTTCAAATGAAACACGATAATCGCACACACCTCCCCGGCAACGGCGCCAAAAATTAATCACCACTTAATATATATAAATATAATATATAATAGATATATAATATAAATATATAATAAGGATAAGATCAATAATAGAGAGAGAAG
>BQNB010060697.1:0-36816 GCA_026074375.1 Tanacetum coccineum
GCTTAGCTTAGGACTAGTGAAAAATCAGGGACAATGAATTTATCCGTAAGGACATCCATAGACTACTCTATGGGCGCTTCTCATTCTATGATCCCAGTGTTGATAAAATAAAGGAAGTCAAACAGGTAGTTTAGAAAAGAAAAAGGAAAAATCCAAAAAAAAATTAAGGATAGTTAGTGTAAATATAAAAAAATGGTGAAAACGGGACTTGTCGAAGCTATTGATTCTTTAGTTCCCCTTGACGTTGTGGATAATCGCAAGAGGTGATGGAAGTCTCATACTTTGGGAGGGGTATTGAGTACTTAGAGATTTGCTTGGAACACAAATTCTCTACACCGTTCTTCCAACATTAGCGCAAGCTTAAGTCACAAGAACGGGAAATTCTACTTCAGTTTCTAGTTTGGTATATCCGGTTTACTTCATCAGTGGTTACTTCAAATAGCCTACAAAACGGTTGGTAAAATGATAGCCAGAGATAGGTTATGAGTAGAGATTTGATCAGCAATTGATTCTCACGGGTAAGATCTGAGCTAATTTATTCCTCACACAAGTACTCAAGTAAGTGCGCGTCCAAGGTGTTGCTGATTCCGACATGTCAAAACCAGCAAGGGGGAAGGAGAAGATTCACCCTTGAGCCTTTGCCTTTCTTTTTCTTGAAAGCTTGACATAAGGCATCTTTCTTGAATTTTTATAAGTTAGGCCATGCCGGGAAGACAAATGTCATAACCACAGAGAATATCAGCGCTTTAACTTATGGCTTTTGGGTGCATTTTTCAGTTACATTGGAGAAGTGATATCTTGAGACCTTTAATATGCATTATTTGAATTTCCAGGGGGAAGTGTTGTGAGAAGAATTATTCAAGCGTGAGAAGATATGTTGCTGATCTAGTTAATGCTTACCCCAAACAATCAATCACTAAGCTTATTCCTAAAGGAGCAGTAAAAATTGATGTGGTATCTTACCAATTCCGTTGTGCACTTAATTATTCTAAGCTTGTAAGAAAGTTTTGAAACTGCTCAAGAGAGGATTGCTAGTTTGGGGGAAGTTTTGAAAGCTTCTAAATAAAGAATATGTGGCATGAATTAGGGGGAAGCTAATTCATTGCTAGTTTTGGGGGGAAGCTTTGAAAGCTTCTAAATCAAGAATATGTGGCACGAATTAGGGGGAAGCTAATTCAGAAGCTTCTCCTTAACCAGAAGTGTATGGGTTACCTAGCTCGTGCCTATTACAGTATTTCTTCTACAAAGTACTACAAAGATGATTCATGTTGGAGTGCAGACTTGAAGTCAAACACCACAGAAGACGTCATCAGCATATGAAGCTTCATGGAAGTTCTTGTTCTTAATCATTATGTACTTGTTAGGAAATTATTGTAAGTAATTCTGTATATCGTCCCGTGGGGGAAGATTGTTGGGAATTCACTTTTACGTGACGACATTACAGAATTACCATAGTTTACCATATCACCACACATAGGGACTAGTGTTGTCATTATAGGATTCCTATGTAATGTGTGGTGGTATAAATACCCCTCTATGGCTTCCATAGAGGGGTAAGTCATTATTTTCTTGGTTGAGTTCATTATTGTAGCCTTCATCCGACGTTTTCTATCTAATCACAAGTTCATCTGTGTATCTCTACTATTTTCTCTAACTTAAAATGGCTATCATGTGGTTTGACTCACCAAGACCACCGGATCATAGTTTGCGTGATTATTTCATCAAAAATCACTTTAAGCACCTAAGCGACTACACTCCTCCTTGACTACATTTCCAATCGATCGTCTCTCCCATTGATTAGCCTCAACCTGCCACCAACAGTTTAACTTGGGAGATGAAAAATCAGGCATCATCAACGAGAGGAAAAGCCTTCCTATTCACAATATTTGAGGGCTATACCAAGATTGCTACATTTCAAGTCTTTGCCTTGTAACCACCATTCAACTTCTACACTCCTCATTGAACCATGTTCAACAAACAAAGAGGGACAAGCATTTCACTATTGGGAAACACCCACCTCCAAAGTAGATCCATCCTAACCTCCTATGACAGTGTAATTAGTGATCCAATAGACCACCCTAAAATCATGGTCTCAACCATAGACCATTACCTTCACAAAAGTCACTTTACACTTTTTTGTGTAATTTTCGTAATATATAGCGTTAAATGATCCTGATAATAATTGTGTTCCAAACACTTGTTTAATTAGTCTTATGTAAAACTCGATCCATTGCAAATGAAATTTTACTTTTTGCTTAATTTATCTAAACATTAAAGTTGAAAAAAGATTTAGAGCTTTGCTACTTGTTACCTACAAAATCCTGCTTACATATCCTTCCTCACTTATTTGTTTGGTACACTTGGGTCTAATTGATTTGATTTATTACTGATAGTAAGTTATTTAGTTGGATTACAAGATGTCACTATACATGTGTGGGTAGAGGATTATTAGGACACATAAATGTAGGAGGATTTATTATGTTCCAAAGATTTAGGGTGATGTTGATTTTGTTATCCTGTTTGAGAAGAGTGGTCTGTTTACATATGTGACATGTCTTAATGAGAAAGGCCTTAAAAATATGTTGTTTCTTTTTTATGCTTAATGGAAAATACCCTCTAGTAGGTAAATGGCCATTTTAACCTTGATATAAAACACCTTAAAAAACTCAGATAAAATACACCCCAAATATGTTGACAAAATCAGATCTGTTTATTCGATTATTTCATTCATTTGGTTATGTTCTTGTGAGGAGACTCAATGAGAAAATCAAGATCTATTCATTAATAACATGAGGCTGCATATAGAGTTATACCAAAAACCCATACAAATCCATCACAATCATTAAGAAAATAACAAAATAATCACATACGATTCTTGCTGGATTTTTTTTGAACGGCTTGTTGAAATTCAACAAAAAAAATAATAAGTTTCTAATTTCATGAAAAAACCCCGATCTAATTCATGAGGAGAATACTAAAAACTTGATTCGGGAAGCTTGTGTAGGAAGAAGAAAGACGTGGAGAGGTAATGATGTAGAAAGTTGATGGATGTAGTGACGGGGAAATGCTTTTGTGATATTGATTGGAGGTGTTCTTTCAAAAAAATAAATTGATTGGAGATGGTTGGATAAACCATCGAAAGAGAAGATGTGGGGAAAAAGAAGAAGATGTGAGGACTAAGGATATATTGGTCAATTATTGATTATGTTTGCAAGATGTGTTGTCCTAGATAGAAAATGGTATACTTTTTTATCCCCTCCGCAACTAGGAATCCTTTCTATAATAAGTTAAAAACAAACATCAAAATTTTCTAGTTGGATTAAGAATCTTTTCTAAAAAGCTCATTAAGCAAAAAAGAAACTGCCCCTTAATCTTCTTAGGGTGCGTTTGGTATGAGGGTTTCGGAATCAATGAATGAGTTTCATATCCATTGTTATTGTTTGGTTACTAGATATGGAATCAAAATGTACAACTGAAACCCATAACTTTATTCATGGTTTAATTGATATTTTTATGAGTCATGTTTTATACATTAAGTTTTTCAATTTTATAATTTTTTTACACTAGATTTTATAATAAATGGGACCTATATTAATTTGATATCCGTAACTCAAAAGGTATACCCAACGCAAATAATGAAATTAATATACTTAATTCCATTATACCCTTTTATTAAAGTCATACCTATTATAATTCCGAATAAAAAGCCAAACACACCCCTGCCCAGTTTGGTTTTCAACTCTATGATAAAATTAAAATCTCAACACTCACTAATTACCTCTTTATCCACCTTTTAAAAGTAAAACCAATAACCTAACCTCAACCTTACCAAAACCCAAAGGACTAATCTGAAAAACAAACAACTAACAATCTATATAACCACCCCACTTTACAAAAAAACCGTTACATTCAGTCACACTCTCTCAAAATGGTTAAAAAAAGCGTTTTCTTGATCTTAGCAACCGTAATCCTTACCGGAATAATCACCATCACCATCAACGCCTACAACCACCACCACCACAACAACCACCAAACACCCACCACCCCAACCACCCCACTTGACTTCCCATCAAACGCCTCACTCTACCTTCGTTCCAACGGCTATTCCTTCATAGCTACTCTCCTCCACATTTCACCTGACCTCTTTTTATCGACACCCGAATCAACCCTTTTCGCTATACCCGATAGCGCCATGAGCAACTTGTCTATCCCACCTTATATGACTGTCCAGCTTATAACCTACCATATTTTACCTAATAAGTTTACTCTCCAAGATTTGCTTAGTAAGCCTTTGAACACTTGTTTTGTCACTATGTTTCAAGGACAGAAGGTGTCCATTACTAGAAAAGACGAGAAAACGGGGTCTTTGGACGTTAATAATGTCCTTGTTACTCATCCGGACATGTTCTTGCATGAAAAAGTCGCTATACATGGCGTTAATGGCCCGTTTGCTTCGTTTAAGTTTCATCAAGAGATTAATGAGCTACCCATTTGTTATAAGAATATAAGTGATGGAAATAGTACTATTGCAAGTGTTGGTTCTATTGGTTCTAGGCTAGATGAGATTAAAAGAAGAGGTGAGTTTAAAATGGTGGTTAAATTCTTAACACAGTCCGGTTTTGCACCTTTTGCTTTCGGGTTGTATAACGTGTTAGATGGGATAGCTAAAGATCATCCAGATTTGCATACGATGACGATATTTGCTCCACCGGTTGTTGAAGTAACGCAAATGCCTTCAAATGCTGTGAATAAGTTTATGAAGTCACATATTGTGCCAAAGAAACATTCTTTTAAGCATTTAGCGAGTTTGCCTGAAGGTGCGAGTATTAAGAGTTTGTGTCCAGGGAAAGAAGTGGAGATTACTTCGAGCGTTGGGAGTTTGGAAAATGAGTTGCTGTCGATTAATCGTGTGGCAGTTACTGCGCCAGATTTGTTGGTGAGTAAGAGCTTTGTTGTGCATGGGATTGCACAGGCGTTTCCTATGGATGGGGTTTCTAAAGTAGTTTCATTGTGAATTAGTTAGTAAAGATTTTTTGGTCATGTATTGTAGATGTTTTTGTTATTTTTTGTTCAGTTTCTTGATTTTTATGCATAATTTTTTGAATTGGAATCTTGATTTTCATAAATCATTAGGTATTTTTTTTTAGTTTCAGTTATGATTACTGTTTAAAATTTGAAGTATAATAATGAAATAGTTTTTTTAGTTATCATTACTATTTGTGATTTTTGGCGACTTTTTTAGGTTTGTAAGAAGTTATTAGTTGTACAGTTTCTTGAATTTTAAGCATGTGTTATTGGAATTAATCTTTATTTTCATGTATCTTTTGTTATTTGATTTTTCAAAAAATCCTCAAGATTGTGATTATTTTGTATATTCAGTCTTTTAAAACACATATATGTAGTTGTTCAAAATTTTAATTTGATGAGAATATTGTGGTGACAATTGTTTCTACTATCTAAAGAAAGTGCTTAGAGTCCTGTTTCTAAAGAGTATAAAAATCTGTAGAAATGTATTTTCCCCCTCTATTTCAAACAAATATGTTCTGAAAACTAGCTGGTATAGTGAAGTAAAAGCAAATCTTGCGTTTAGTTGGAGAAAATTTTTCATAGTTTTGAGTTTTTAGATTTGTAAAAAAAAGGAGATTTAGGTGGTGTTTAATTATAGAAAATTTTTCATGTTTTTTTTGTTTCTAAATTCCTAGAGAAGGGAATGGTTTGTTTTCTCTAAAGAATAGTTGAGAATTTTGAAAACCTGTTTAGATGGGAGTTGTATTTTTCCTTTTAAAAATGGAGAATAGTAAAATGTGATTTTTTGTTTTTCTATTTAAAGTAGGAAAATGAGAATTTCTTTTTTTTTGAAAAATATTGAAAAAAAATGCGACTAAACAAGTTTTTAATTTTTCCATTCTCAAACGACAAATTTCCCAGAAAATGGGATATTTTTTCCAACTAAACAGACCCTTATTTTCCACAAATAATAGATTACGCGTTCATGTGATACTGTTTTTCATTCTCAATAAAACAATAGGGGTTTACAAGGAAAACAAATAAAATGTGTTTTGTAGTTTTCCTTGTTAAGTTGGGAAATGCATGTTTTGTGTTTTGTAGAGAATTTTATTAGAAAAGAATGATTTGAACGCGATATCTGGTTGTTTTTCCATAACTAAACGCACCCAAAATGTTTCATGAACAATAAGCATAAAGAATAGAATTGCATCTTACTAGTGTTAATTTGATAATAATTTAGTGTAAGGAATTACATTTTAGGTTCTTATTGATGTGAAGGTGTATACTTTTTGCAAAATTGATGTATTTTGAAACTATTGTGACTTGTAGATTATTTATTTATAAAGTAACCGTTTATTTGCCCGCTTTAAAGTTCAAAGAAAATATTTTGCAATTTTTTAAAAATGTGGTGATGCTTGTTTACTAACATGGCTAGAAATCTTGCTATTTTTAAACCATTAAAAACTTTTTCTCGAACATTTTCATCTACAAGTATTCAAATTTTCGACCCCGAAAAATTTACAGATCACGAATCTTTGTACACGACACTTTTCGACAAATCGACTAATATAAAACATTTAAATCAAATACATTCCCAAATAATTGTCAATGGGTATCAGTCCAACGGGTTTATTGTTACTAAATTTATCCATGTTGGGTCTAACTTGGGTGAGATACGTTATGCGCGTAAGGTGTTTGATGAATTTCCTCTCCCGTATGTGTTTTTATGGAACGCGATTATTAGGGGTTATGCAAAGGGAAATATGTTTAGTGAAGCTATTGGCTTGTATAGGCAAATGCAGAATGTGGGTGTGGGCCCGGATTGTTTTACTTTGCCTCACGTGCTTAAGGCGTGTGGTGGGTGTGGTGCATTAAAAGTTGGTCGGGCGGTTCATGGGCAGGTGTTTAGACGTGGGTTTGAAGGGGATGTGTTTGTGCAGAATGGGGTTGTGGCGGTTTATGCCAAGTGTGGGAGGGTTGGTAGTGCTAGAAGTGTGTTTGAGGGGTTGGGTGATCGGGCTACTATTGTGTCGTGGACTAGTGTTATTTCAGGGTGTGCTCAGAATGGAGAGCCGGTTGAAGCTTTGAGGGTTTTTAGAAAGATGAGGGAGTGCTGGCTGAAACCGGATTGGATTACGTTGGTTAGTGTTATTAGTGCTTATGCTGATATAGAGGATTTGGGACAAGGGAAATCGTTTCACTCTTGTGTGATTAAGATGGGACTTGAGTTTGAGCCCGATTTAAGGATTGCTCTGACTACATTGTATGCAAAATGTGGGGAGGTGATGATAGCAAAATCGTTATTTGATGAAATGGAGATATCAAATGTGATTATGTGGAACGCCATGATTTCGGGATTTGCAAAAAACGGCTGTTGTAATGAAGCTATTGCTCTTTTCCAAAGAATGTTGTCGAAAAACTTAAGACCTGATTCTGTGACAGTATGCTCTACAATATTGGCTTGTGCCCAGCTCGGATCGCTCGAAGAAGCAAGAAACATGGGTGAATATATTGACAGTAGTGAGTGTAAAACTGATGTTTTCGTCAAGACAGCACTAATTGACATGTATGCAAAATGTGGAAGCGTAGAATTAGCCCGAGAAGTTTTTGATCAAACAAAAACCAAGGACGTTGTTGTTTGGAGTGCCATGATTGTAGGCTACGGTTTACATGGTAGGGCTCATGAAGCCATTGACCTTTTCAACTTGATGAAGCAAGCTGGGGTGGGTCCAAATGACGTCACCTTTATTGGGCTTCTTACAGCTTGCAATCATGCTGGACTTGTGGAAGAGGGTTGGAGAATATTTTACAGTATGAGGGATTATGGCATTGAACCACGCCATCAACATTATGCTTGTGTAGTAGATCTTCTTGGCCGTGCAGGGTGTTTGGACCGGGCTTATGATTTTATAACAAAGATGCCAATCAAAGCTGGTGTGTCGATATGGGGAGCACTTTTGAGTGCGAGTAGGATTTATCGCCATGTAGCACTAGGAGAATATTCTGCACAACAGCTTTTCTCATCAGATCCTTACAATACGGGGCATTATGTACAGCTTTCAAATTTATATGCTTCAGTTTATATGTGGAGTGGTGTAGCACGCGTTCGAGTATTGATGAAGGAAAAAGGGTTGGCTAAGGACATGGGGTGTAGTATGATAGAGATAAATGGAAAACTTCATGTCTTTCGTATGGGAGACACATCACATCCAAAATCAGATGAAATATATAAGGAACATAAGAGGCTGGAAACGAGATTGAAAGAAGCTGGATTTGTTGCAGATACAGAGTCTGGTTTACACGACTTGAGTTATGAAGATACGGAGGAGAGTCTCTGGAATCATAGTGAAAGGCTGGCTATTGCTTATGGGCTTATTAGTACTCCTTATGGAACAACCCTTAGGATAACTAAGAATTTACGTGCATGTGTAAACTGTCATGCTGCAATTAAGCTGATATCGAGACTTGAAAACCGGGAGATTGTTGTTAGGGATGCCAATCGGTTTCATCATTTCAAGGATGGAGAGTGTTCTTGTGGAGATTATTGGTGAGAGAAGAAGGTTGATTTCATCTTGGCTTATCTTTGAGTTTGATCAGGTATGACAGTAAATTTGTTTTTATTATTTGCTTGATTGTTGTCTTAGTAATCATATTCATGTGGTTAAGCCCTTATTTTGAAGTTTGTGTGCTCTTAATGCAGTTTCCGGGCTATTAGATAAACAAGCACAAGTAACAAGACCGAGGGTGAATATTTTCAATAGTGCCTTTGCAGTCTCAGGTTAGTAAAGTCCCCTGATCATCTGAATACATGTGTGAATGACCAAAGTTTTCCTATATGCATGTATTGATGCTTTCTTTTGAATGCTTTTCATATATTACCTGATTGAATGTTTTTTGCGGGGTGCTTGGTTCTGTATCCACATTGATGTAGTCTTCCATAAAAATATATATGTTAGGAACCTGCTATCATATGTGTGTAACCCATCAAAAGCATTTTGCAATATGAAAAGACAATCAATTTAACAAATCTTTCCAAACATAATATGATAATTGCAGCCATACATTGATTTTACTTTTCAGATATGTATCATAATATACATATAATGTACAATCATTACTCTTGATCTTCCTCGAATCAGGCAGTGGGGTAGGAGGCCTGCATGGCAATGCCGCAAATGCCTTCTTTGGCTTCGACATCTCTTTGCATCATTATATAACCCGCTTGACCCCAACTTGTTCCCCACGAGTTCTTCACTAGCCAATACTTAGTCCCATCATCACTTGTTCCATAACCAACGGCGGTAACACCATGGTCAAGTTCAGTGCCACATTCTCCTGTAAAAACACCACTAGAGTAGAACTGGAAGTCGGAACCACTAGCATCAATAGCAACAGATATGGGTTGACTGGCTACAGCTTTCAATAGTGCACTCTCACTATTAGAAGGGACATCTTCATGACCCGTAATGGTTGCAGCATGGTTAGATTCCTCGTTGCTGTTGCAGGTTCCATCAACTCCTTTGTATGGATAATTGCTCTCTGTAGCGAGTCCCTTATTGTTTACGATGAAGTCAAAGGCGTTGTCCATAAGACCTCCCTCACATCCCTGATCTACACCACTTGTGTCACAGTCCACGAGCTCTTGTTCAGATAGAGAAATCAATTTACCTGTTTTGAGTTGAGTTATTCCTTCCATAGCTGCAACAGCTGAAAAAGCCCAGCAACACCCTATGTATGATCATGAAATATTGTTAACTTAGCTAATACTTTTACTGTTTGATTTGTGAATTTCCCAAAATACTTGATGCTTACCACATTGCCCTTGGTCTTTAATAGGCGTTACTGCACCTTTTGTTCTCCAATCCATTGATGATGGAACAGCTGTAACATTTTCATACCTGAAAGCAGAGGTCAATGGGGAGCATTCATGTGCCAAGAACCGGTTCCTTGTGGTTCTGAACTCTTCGTTTGTAAGGTCTGCAAACTCATTAACTGCTAGTCTGTAACCTTTTTTCATGGCATTGTTAAATGACTGTATGTACTGGACATTCTCTTGATAAATTCTAAAACGTTGTTCTTTCTCAGAAGCGTCCTTGTAGACGCGACCATAATGAGCCATCCATTGCTCGTGGCTCTCATAGCTTGAAGTTTCAGAGAGCAACCTGGATGTAGTATTTGAAAGCAATGTAGCTGAGAAAAACAATAAAACCAAACAAATGAGTGAAGTGTGGTTTGTGGTTGTCATTGTGGTGCTTTGTGCAAGAAACAAGGGGAATGAATGAGTTGGAGTGAAGTCTTTCACCAGAGGTTGGGTTTATATAGAATTAAATGATTTTGTCATGGCATGCACAATTAAACTGAATCTGTTTAACTTCGTGGAAGACAAGATGTTCTGTGTATGGTATATTTTTTAAAATTAGCAGATAACGTACTGTATATGTTGTTTAGATTGATGATTGATGGTTTACCAATTTGACGTACTTTGTTTACTAATTTATTTTTAGAACATCTACGCTGAATGGTAATTTAACAACATTACAAAACATAATTTAGCCATTATTTTGGAATTTAGTTATTTCGTACATCTGAGAAATAGTTTAAGGGTTCATATGAAACATATATGTTATTTGTAGCCTTTTTCTTTGGAAGAGGATATATCCTCTTTACTATTTCTCCTAGATCACCCTCCTAATGATAGACTAAGACCTATGGAATCCTATCTTTTTTTTTTCAATACATTTCTCATTGATTTGGACACATGTTGTAAACTTATAATCATCTATTTAGGACTAGAAGTAGGAATAAATTTTAGGAGAATATAGCAATATTTTTTTCTTTTTTTGGCTGGCTTTTAAATGTACTAAAGGCAGACATGTGTTCACATATCCGATTAGGTTTGACTGTTTCTTAATACCTACTTTAACCGTTCTTTGCACATGTTTTAATATGTATGGCAGGAACAAAGAACAATATGCAACCTAGGTGATGTACTGCAGAACTAAACCACGGTATATAACTGACCAGAACTTGAATTAATGTCAGTTATGAAAAAAATTAAAAAAGCTGAAGTGTCGCTGGCCATATTAGGTAGGTAGTTTAATATGGGAGGAAGTTAAAAGGATAGCTAATGTGTCAGGGACACTACATATGCATGAGATTGTAAAACTTTAGGATCTGAAATATACACCCAGCATAAATATAGTTGATAGGGTTTGTAGCAGCCTTGTTCCTGGCACTAGCAACCTTGACGCGGGCAGTCTGTTTGATATATGTTTTGGTCATTGTATCAATATATATTTCCCTATAAATTGTGGGACCGCATGTGCCATACACTTTTTCGCGAACACAGAATTGGATTAAACCTGTGCTTATGCTCTATTTCTTAAGAATGAGGCACATATTAATTATCCAATTATGAATTCGACAACCGGTTTTTACATTTTGAGGGACGGTGGAAGTTTTTATTGGTATTACAGGGAGAGGAATTTGGCTGATTACATCATTGCTTATTTATCTGGTTTTAAAATCTAATTTTTTATGATTGGTAAATCAGAATGCTACGGCTAAGTAGATGAATTCTGTTTATTCATTGTTGTCTTAGCATTCAAATTCTCGATGCCAAATTTTCTATTTCTTTCTTAATGCATGTTTCCATGTACTGTCAAGATATGGAAATGTAGAGATTACCTCAGTGAGGCTGTTCATGATCTTGAAGTTGGATACCATCTGTTCTGTTGGAGGTATAAGGTTGGCAATACTGAAGCTAGAACTTATATACAAAGCCGAAGTAAAAAAACACAACAGGACGGTTTTGATCTATCATTCTCTCAGTCTCAGTTAGTAAGTTCTTTGGTCACAAATTTACCAATAGATTACGAGTATAATAACTGCAGCCATACAATGATTTTACATTTAATATTATCACACTTTACGCATTTCTTGTATTAACATAATCAGATATTACATATAATGTACAATAATTATGCTGTAGGGTAGGAAGCCTGCATGGCAATGCCACAAATGCCTTCTTTGGCATCAACGTCTCTTTCCATCATTATATACCCCTCTTGACCCCAACTTGTTCCCCATGAGTTCTTCACTAGCCAATACTTAGTCCCGTCATCACTCGTTCCATAACCAACTGCAGTAACACCATGGTCAAGTTCTGTCCCACACTCTCCTGTAAACACACCGCTAGAGTAGAACTGGAAATCGGACCCACTTGCATCAATGGCAACAGAGACAGGCTGACTAGCTACAGCTTTCAACAGTGCACTTTCACTATTAGCAGGAACATCTTCATGACCCGTAATGGTTGCAGCATGGTTAGATTCCTCGTTGCTGTTGCAGGTTCCATCAACTCCTTTGTACGGATAATTGCTCTCTGAAGTGAGTCCTTTATTGCTTATGATGAAGTCAAAGGTGTTGTCCATAAGACCGCCCTCACATCCCTGATCTACACCACTTGTGTCACAGTCCACTAGCTCTTGTTCAGATAAAGATATCAGTTTACCTGTTTTGAGTTGTGTTATTCCCTCCATAGCTGCCACAGCCGAAAAGGCCCAGCAACACCCTATATAGTCATGAAATATTGTTAAACTATTAAATACTTTGAGTGTTTGACTATGTTGGATTTGTGAAATTCCCAAAATACTTGAGGCTTACCACATTGGCCTTGGTCTTTAATAGGTGTTACTGCACCTTTCTTTCTCCAATCCATGGATGATGGAACTGCTGTAACATTTTCATACCTGAAAGCGGAGGTTGATGAGGAGCATTCATGTGCCATGAACCGGTTCCTTGTGGTTCTGAACTCTTCGTTTGTAAGGTCGATCTGCAAACTCATTGACTGCTAGTTTGTAACCTTTGTTCATGGCATTGTTGAATGACTCTATGTACTGGACATTCTCTTGATAAATCTTTGAGCGTTGTTCCTTCTCATAAGCATCCTTGTATACGCCCGTAACGAGCCATCCAATTTTCATGGCTTTTATAGCCTGAAGCTCCAGGGAGAAACCGAGAAGTAGCATGTGAAAGCAGGGTAGCAGAGAAGAGGAGTAAAACCAAACAAGTTAGATTAGTGTGGTTTGTGGATGACATTGTGCTTCTAGGTGTAAGAAACAAAGGAAATGATTGAGTTGGAATGATGTCTAACCAAAGGTTGGGGTTTCTTTATAATGAAATGGTTTCGTCCGTGTATGGAAAGTTAATTAATTCTCTCTAAGTTTCGGAAGAAAAGATATTCTGATCGTGATATATTAATCAATTGAGCTGATAGCGTACTGCATATGTTGTTTAGGTTGATGATTTATCAGTCTAAGGTAATTGGATCATCCTCTTGGACTCTAGTGCTGAAGAGTCAAACTGTTGTCTACTCGTTTGTTTTTGGAACGTATAAGCCGAAAGGCTATGTAACAACCTTACGGAACATATTTGGCTACTCTATTGGAATTTAGTTGTCCTATATTTGAGAAGTTACCTAAGGGTCCATAAAAAACATATTGTTTTTCTTCTTCTTTTATTGCATGGATTATAGATGTTTCAACTGCGGACATGCATGATTGTATGCACATTTCGATTAGGTCTGCGTGTTTCTTAATATCTTATTTTATGTGTTTTGCTCATGTTTTCATATGCATTAAGATGTTTTCGTATATGGATTATGGAAGGGAAAATATACAACCTAGGTGATGCATTCTGTAAACTAAACCACCAATGCATATTGGACTGCTGCATCTACTGCATGCTGACTAGGCACTCTAATACCACATGGCCAGTGTCAAGTTATAAAAAGAAAATTACAACAGTTGAAGGGTTACTGGCCATAGTTGATTAGTAGGGATTAAGTACATGGGGGATGCAGGGAGTGGAAGTATAATGAATCACTGATGTGGAAGGGGCATTTTTCGTTTTCTTGAGGTTAAAAGTAGGAATTTCGAGTGGAAATATCTTCTCAGGTGGATACCTATGTCTTCATTTCAACCATATCATTTAGTCGACATTACGAATGAGCATAGAGTGACAGGTAATAAAGAAAACAGCACCGCTTCAGCTGCAATTTACTTCTTTTCTGTTAATAAAATGGGTCCAGCCATCTAGGCTTATTGTCTGTGTTTCTTAATATTGCATATCATCTACTCATTTTACTTTTACTGTTGTTAGCCATTTACTTGGATCTAGTTGTAAGTATTACTCTCACCGAATTATACACAAAAGAATCTAGCATACTTCTGACATTTGACACACCCAAAGTAGGTCACAAAAGGTTCCATTTACTATATGATATTTCAGCTATACAGTGCTTTTACTTTTTAAATACATATCATAGTTTACGAGTTTCCTTGTATTAACATAACCAGAAGGAGGGAATTTGGCTTGATTACATCATTGTCTTTATTATATCTGGTTTTAAAACTAATTTTTTATATGATGTTAAATCATAAATTGCTACGGCTAAGTAGATGAATTCTGTTTATTCATTGTTGTCTTAGCATTCAAATTCTCGATGCCAAATTTTCTATTTCTTTCTTAATGCATGTTTCCATGTACTGTCAAGATATGGAAATGTAGAGATTACCTCAGTGAGGCTGTTCATGATCTTGAAGTTGGATACCATCTGTTCTGTTGGAGGTATAAGGTTGGCAATACTGAAGCTAGAAACTATAAACCAAAGCCGAATAAAAAAACAACAACAGGACGGTTTTGAGCTCTCATTCTTTCCTCATCTCATTTAGTAAGTTTTCTTTGTCACAAATTATACCAATAGATTACGAGTATAGGATAACTGCAGCAATCAAATGATTATTACATATAATATTTCACATTATGCAATTTTTTCTTGTATTAACAAAATGACAAAAGGGGGAAGGGGGGGGGATCAGATATTACATATAATGTACAATAATTATGCTGTAGGGTAGGAAGCCTGCATGGCAATGCCGCAAATGCCTTCTTTGGCATCAACGTCTCTTTCCATCATTATATACCCCTCTTGACCCCAACTTGTTCCCCATGAGTTCTTCACCAGCCAATACTTAGTCCCGTCATCACTCGTTCCATAACCAACTGCAGTAACACCATGGTCAAGTTCTGTCCCACACTCTCCTGTAAACACACCACTAGAGTAGAACTGGAAATCGGACCCACTTGCATCAATGGCAACAGAGACAGGCTGACTAGCTACAGCTTTCAACAGTGCACTTTCACTATTAGCAGGAACATCTTCATGACCCGTAATGGTTGCAGCATGGTTAGATTCCTCGTTGCTGTTGCAGGTTCCATCAACTCCTTTGTACGGATAATTGCTCTCTGAAGTGAGTCCTTTATTGCTTATGATGAAGTCAAAGGCGTTGTCCATAAGACCGCCCTCACATCCCTGATCTACACCACTTGTGTCACAGTCCACTAGCTCTTGTTCAGATAAAGATATCAGTTTACCTGTTTTGAGTTGTGTTATTCCCTCCATAGCTGCCACAGCCGAAAAGGCCCAGCAACACCCTATATAGTCATGAAATATTTTAAACTAATTAAATACTAGTGTTCTGACTATGTTGGATTTGTGGAAATTCCCAAAAAACTGAGGCTTACCACATTGGCCTTGGTCTTTAATTAGGTATACTGCCCTTCTTTCTCCAATCCATGGATGATGGAACTGCTGTAACATTTTCATACCTGAACGCGGAGGTTGATGAGGAGCATTCATGTGCCATGAACCGGTTCCTTGTGGTTCTGAACTCTTCGTTTGTAAGGTCTGCAAACTCATTGACTGCTAGTTTGTAACCTTTGTTCATGGCATTGTTGAATGACTCTATGTACTGGACATTCTCTTGATAAATCTTTGAGCGTTGTTCCTTCTCATAAATCAACCCTTTTTATACACGCCCTAACGAGCCATCCAATTTTCATCTTTTATAGCCTGAAGCTCCAGGTGAGAAACCGAGAAGTAGCATGTGAAAGCATGTTAGCAGAGAAAGAGTAAAACCAAACAAGTTAGATTAGTGTGTTGTGGGGATGACATTGTGCTTCTAGGTGTAAGAAACAAAGGAAATGATTGAGTTGGAATGATGTCTAACCAAAGGTTGGGGTTTCTTTATAATGAAATGGTTTCGTCCGTGTATGGAAAGTTAAATAATTCTCTCTAAGTTTCGGAAGAAAAGATATTCTGATCGTGATATATTAATCAATTGAGCTGATAGCGTACTGCATATGTTGTTTAGGTTGATGGTTTATCAGTCTAAGGTAATTGGATTTTCCTGTTGGACTCAGTGCTGAAGAGTCAAACTGTTGTCTACTCGTTTGTTTTTGGAACGTATATAGCCCGAAAGGCCTAGGTAACAACCTTACGAACATATTTGGCTACATCTATTTGGAATTTAGTTGTCCTATATTTGAGAAGTTACCTAAGGGTCCATAAAAAACATATTGTTTTTCTTCTTCTTTTATTGCATGGATTATAGATGTTTCAACTGCGGACATGCATGATTGTATGCACATTTCGATTAGGTCCGCGGTGTTTTGTATATATCTTATTTAATTGTATTGCTCAGTTTTCATATGCATTAATATGTTTTTCGTATATGTATTATAGAAAGGAAATATACAACCTAGGGATGCATTCCTATAAACTAACCACCAATGCATAATGGACTCATCATCACACAAGCTGACTAGGCACACTAATACCACAAGGCCAGTGTCAAGTATAAACAAGAAAATTTCAACAGTTAAATTGCATCGACTACTTGAATATATTCATATTATTGGCTAGTGTAATCTCAAGTATGAGCATCTACTGACAGATAATCATAAAAAGGACCACTTCATCTGCATTTGAGCTCTTTTGTTTTATAAGAGCATTTAAGGGACTCGGGTTAACACATTTATTTATTTATTGATTGTGTATCTTGACGTTGCATAATCATCGTTTGAGTTATACGGAGTAATAGACTTGGACTAGCTATAAATCGTTTAGCAATTTATAACTTCGAAGTTTTGTATATTCAAAGAAGCATGCTGATATATGAAAATATAATTGCAGCCACATGATAATATTACTTTTCATAACAATTTCACAATATACAATCAAGTTTCCTTGTATTAACATAGACATTCATATAATGTACGATAATTACATTAGGTCATCCGTGAATTAGGTAGTAGGATAAGAAGCCTGCATGGCAATGCCACAAATGCCTTCTTTGGCATCAATATCTCTTTCCATCATTATGTATCCCTCTTGACCCCAACTTGTTCCCCAAGAGTTTTTCACCAGCCAATACTTAGTCCCATCATCACTCGTTCCATAACCAACGGCAGTCACACCATGGTCAAGTTCCGTCCCACATTCTCCGGTAAACACACCGCTAGAATAGAACTGGAAGTCGGACCCACTTGCATCAATGGCAACAGAGATGGGCTGACTAGCTACAGCTTTCAATAGTGCACTTTCACTATTAGCAGGAACATCTTCATGACCCGTAATGGTTGCAGCATGGTTAGACTCCTCGTTGCTGTTGCATGTGCCATCAACTCCTTTGTATGGATAATTGCTCTCTGTAGTGAGACCTTTATTGCTAATAATGAAGTCAAAGGCATTGTCCATAAGACCACCCTCACACCCTTGGTCTATACCACTAGTGTCACAGTCCACAAGCTCTTGTTCAGATAACGAGACCAATTTACCTGTTTTCAGCTGGGTTATACCTTCCATTGCTGCCACAGCTGAAAATGCCCAACAGCAACCTACATATTATGAAATTTATTCTTTATATTAGTTAGTATTTTACTATGCTTTCTTTGTGATTATTTCAAAGTAATTAATTTATGCTTACCACATTGGCCTTGGTCTTTGATAGGTGTAACCGCACCTTTCGTTCTCCAATCCATTGATGATGGAACTGCTGTGACATTTTCATACCTGAAAGCAGAGGTCGATGGGGAGCATTCATGTGCCATGTATCGGTTCCTTGTGGTTCTGAACTCTTCGTTTGTAAGGTCTGCAAACTTATTGACTGCTAGTTTGTAACCTTTGTTCATGGCATTGTTGAATGATTCTATGTACTTGACATTCTCTTGGAAAATTTGAGAACGTTGTTCCTTCTCGTAAGCGTCCTTATATACGCGTCCATAATGAGCCATCCATTGCTCATGGCTTTCTTGGCTTGATGTTTCAGGGAGTACCCGAATGCAGTACTTGAAAGCAGACTAGCTGAGAAGAAGAGTAAAACCAAATAACAAGTCAGGGACATTTGGTTTGTTGATGCCATTGTGTTGGTATGTATAAGAAACGAGGGAAATTAATAATGAGTTGGTGTGATGCATAAATCCAGCGTTTGGGTTTATATAGAATGAAATTATATGGTTTCCTCTAAGCATGCAATATCAAAATATTTCTTTTGTAGTTCGTAGAAGATAAGTTGTTCTGGTTTGGCTATATTGATTTGCTATTAACTAATAACGTAGTATACATGCTGTTTAGATTGATGCTTTTTTTAAATTATGCTACTTGGATTTTCCTTTTGGACTGCACGGGTGAAGAGTAATACTGTGGTGGACTCATTTGCTTTGGAAACATATGCTTCGATAGCTGCAAAACATAATCTGGCCATTATTTCGGAAGCTAGTAGTGTACATTTTTTTATCTGTGTAAGGGCCAGATGAAGTCTCGTAGTTTTTGAATGTTTTTAGGACACTGAGCTGATATGCTAGTTTTTATTGATTCGGTTAGTTTTTCTAATGACTTATCAAATTTTTATGTCTTCAATGTGTCGGAAACGCTGTAAGTATGAGATGAACACCCCTGTCAGTATTGTCTGAAGTAAAGTCCCTGAAAAGTTGTTCTCTAAAGAGTTATTTAAAGAGCTCCAGACCTCCATTGACACCCAGAGAAAAAAGTTATTAACAAATTAATCCATCACTTGAGCTATTTTGGCACATGGTTCACAAGTTTAGTGACCTGCCAATCATGCTCAAAACAAATTACCAACCAGATATGTACTTTTATTGACAAATTATTATTAAAGGATAGATATGGCCCAAGCTGTGTTTGGGTCCATTAGGTTTTAGTATTTTACATGGTGTCGGAGCGGGGGTGTGATCCTCAGACGTAGATGGCTACGTTCAACCGCCTCTTCTAAGTCACCCCATTAAATCCTAATGGAGCCAAACCCACAATCGGGCTTGAGGGCCATATCTATCCTCTGATAATTATTAGCAGTACAAGTCTTACTTGTTTCTTTTGGGACAACAATAATATTAACGCTTATGTCGAGCAACCAGCTAGAACTAAAAAAGTTACAAGTGAAATTGGATTATTGTGACCAGGGTTGTGTTTCTTTAGGGTGTTCAAAAAGTTTAAGTTTAAGCTAATCAACTTCTGTTTCATTTTTATTCATTCTTCCGTAGGCTTTTATTTACTTGTTCAAAAAGGACTAGATGTAAGTAGTCTAATCGTATAGTCAGGCTATTGGTTAATATGGCTAATGGAAGAAAACAATATTAAGTTTGATTGAATAGGTCATATATAGTCTCGGATACTGTTTAATATGGCTCAAAAGGTGTTGTTTGATTGAATATATAGGTAACCATTGTAACCAAGTTAGGTCGGTGTAGTCAGACTGAATTCTTGACCCGTTTTATTCTTGTATGATTCTTGAGTATTCGGTGCTTCAATGCGTTGTATTTTGCTTCTAGCTTAATTATCACTAGATTGCCCAACTTTTGTTTCTTCAGTAATATTTTTACTCTTGCCTTTAGAATAAAATTGTTTCTGCTGTAATATTCAGATGCTAATGGATAGGAGATACACATTATAGAACCTCAAGCATCGGCCTTTGCTCTTACCATGGCTAGAGGAAATCTACGTAAGAGAACAATAAGAAAAAACACACTATTGTTTGGAAATGTCCATAAACTCAAAATATCGACATATTATGGAGTAAGTAACATCAGAGGCTATTTAATACAGCATTATCAGTAGTTAGTAATTATCAAAATCATGGAAGATATCCTAATTAAAATCTACCCTTATAAAACGATTACGATGAAACAAATTTAAATCCCTCATTCTTAACATTTCCTTCTAAAGAGATTTCACAATAGTTTGATCTCATTTTCTTCAATTATGCAGTTGATTTATTTCTTTAAACATACAACCGAGAAAAGTTACCAACGACATGGGAAGAAATCATATAATCTGAACAAATATTCAAAGGCATATATATATATATATATATATTATTACTTAATAAAACAAACATACTAAAAAATGCGCAATCCCAGTCTCCCAGGTCAAGATCAACAAGTTACAAACAAAATTTAAAACAAACATATTAAAAACAGGAATGGGAAAATTGCAGAAGGTGGTATAACAGTTTGCATCCTACGACGCTAAAATTGCTTTCATGGAAAATATGGACGTGGCCATATTTGATTGCCGTTATCAACAAACGGAGTCATCTCGTACCCTGGGCCAAGACCAAGATTATGGTCAGATGGATTGGTCATCCAATCCGTAAACCATTGAGTTCTTTGCAGCCCATCCATAGCACTCGAATTAGGAACCACATGTCTTTTTTCCAATCCATGCATCACTAGTCCTCTTGCCATCATGCCATTATTAGATGACAAAGTGTTAGCACCAACAGTGACTTGTGGTCGAGACGGTAGTGATGGTGGTGGAGGTGCAGCTACAGCCTTACCAGGGACCGTTTTCTTAAGGGACTCAATCCTCCTGTTGATGTCCTTCATGGTTTGGTCAACCAGCCCACCCAGATCATCTAAATCAGGAAGGATCAAGTTTGCAATGGAACCTTTTCCAGTCAAGCACTGGTACATGACCTCAGTCATCTCCTTCTCGCGGTTCTCCTTGATCTGCTTCTTTAGCTGCTCATTCGCCTTAGTGATTCTTTGCTTGATGAAACTCTCCTGATTCACCATCTTCTTGCTTTGCTCCATCTCGGGCATCCTCTTGAACTGAGCGAGCACGCGTTGGACACCAATATCGCTGGGCCACACCTCAGGTCGTTGAGCTTCATAGGGGCTATATATTATAGCACATGCATCTATGCCGCATAAGGTGCTCAACTCATTCACCTTCTTCATCAAGCCCTTCTTCCTTTTCTTGAAGCTTGCTTTCCTTGCCGAGTCGTTTGCTATGAAAGCAAGCTTCACTTTCTTTCTAGTCATTGCAACTTTGTTTTCGCCAAAAGAAGCAAATAATAGATTGAAATATGGAAGTTTATACTATGAGCAAGGCTATATATACACTACAGGCAACCTATTTCACATAATCATAGCATTAAACATTTACTTTTTAGGACGTTTTTATGGGAAATCATTAACTCAAAGATTTTCTCATAACTCGAAGTTATGACAATGCATTGAGTTTATGGTATTATAATTGAAGATATCTGATTGTTTTTTTAACTACTGTATTATTTACTAGTGATAAATACGAGAATGTTCTTATTACTATTACTATTTTACTATAATTCTCTTTTGCCAAAAGTTCTTTTTCGTAAAATATCAGTCTTTTACTCCTCAATACAAATGAACCAAGTAGTATCATATTTTTCTGATTTGTTTGTAAACATGACATGCTCATGTATCATGCCTAAAGATTAGAATCAACATTACAACTTTAGCCATTGATAATTGATTAATACTCATTTTTATAGTTTATTTTGTCAGGTGATATCACCGAAAACTCAATACGATCAAAATCACATCTAAAGTCACTTGTAATTAAAATTTGTGAAAATTTATTTACCGAGTAATTTTACGCAATTATCAAATCTCTTGTGATTATATTGATTATATCATTATGCACCATACATTTTTTTTACCGAGGCCCATTTTGTTTTATTTGGGACATAATGCTCGGTGATAGATTCGTAAAAACAAGACATACGATGATGAATGTGTACGTGTTAACATAAAAGAAAATACTCACAAAACTCTCTCACAAGTTTTTCTCACATCTCTTTGGATTATGAAAATCCTACATAATCATCCTCTATTTATATAGGCTAAACACAATCTTTTCCTAATTTAAAAGCATACTAAAATAGAAAATATTCTCTGTTTCTAATTTAAACACATACTAAATTAGAAAATATAATCCTTGTTTTCCAAGGCTTCTACAAAACATAATTAAGGTAATTTGAGTCATACCCTAATAAATCCTCCCTTGACTCAAAATCCTTAATACTTCATCTTTATCCGAGAAATGCACTATTTTCTCGATCTTCTTCTTCCCTTTATTACCTCCACAACAAGTCCTCCCTTGCAAAGCTTCCCCTTCCAAGTAACATAGATTATTCGGTATTTTCCGTCCTCGAATAACTAGTTGATCTCTCTTGTAAACCTTGCAAGTGTATTTTCTTCCAACATAACGGTACCCACGGGACGTCAACACACCAAGTGAAAGAATATTCTTAGCCGCACCCGGAACATACTTCACATTCAAAGCGGTTTTCACACTTCCATCATGAAGCTTGAAACGTACTCTCCCGACACCTTCAATCTTCATCATTTGCTTACTACCCACTTTGATTTCACCAAATTGTCCTTTGCCGTTCAACGTCTCAAACATAGCACGATCATTGCATATATGTGATGACGCTGCATTATCCAACACCCACTTTGGTTTTTCCTCTCTCAAAATTCCATCCATTGTTGTTTCCGTCATAAGAAACTCATCACCACCATTGTCAACTACATTCATCTCACCACTGCCGACTTTCTTTTTTCCCTTTGAATCTTGTCAACTCTTCAAGTCTTTCAAATTTGAGGGACTCCTTACATGCATATTTGACCTTATCCCCGCAATAGTAGCATTCGACAACACTCATGTCTCGATCTCCTCCCATTCGAGACTTCGAACGCCCTTTCGGACTACCGCGTTGGAAATTTCTACCTATTCCAGAGTCATCTGCGAGTAACAATTTATCGTTACTCGAGGAACTATCATTCCCCGTCATTCTCTCATTATCACGCAACACCTTTAGCACATCCTCAAATGTCAAAGTGGTCCTCCCCGTCAACATAGTTTGCACAAACGGATTATATGATTTCGGTAACGATGACAACATCAACAAGGCTTGTTCTTCATCTTTGATAGCATCATCTACATTAGCTAATTGACAAACCAACTGATTAAATGTTAGGATTATGAAAATCCATGTAAAAGACTCGGTCACCCCGTGTTATATCTAGCATAGGTTAGCTCGTAGTCTTAGTTTTAATCGTTTAGTTACCGTACGACTTATAGTGTTGGGCAGGGTCTTTACTCACTTGTTAGCCCACTCCATGGCCCACTTAGGGGCACCAAAACACTTGTATAAATACCCCTTTCCAGCCATGGGAAGGGGTTGGATGTTCATTTTATAGCAAGCATACACTAAGTGACTTTCTCTCACTAGAACTCCCATTTTCTCTCTCTAGAAATTCGGCCAACCCTTAATCCATACCTTGTGTTATGATAACCAATATACAACAATTGGTATCAGAGCCCATGGGATGATTAGATAGATTGTGTGTGCGTTTTCTTGGTTAGTTTAGATCAAAAGTTTGGTTTTTGAAGGTTTAGGGTCTTTTTCTTGGCATTCTTTGATTCTCACGTTTGTGGTGTTAAAGTTAGTGTTTTTAATGTTGTAATAGCCTTCTAGGATCAGGTTGTGCAAAAGAAACCAAACAAAAACGTTCAAAAGGGTGATTTTTAGGTGAAAAAGTTCATATTTTTCTTGACTGCGTTTTGTCTCACTGGCAATTTCTTAGTTGCGTTTTGTCTTTGCGTTTTGTCAGAGAATATTACACTGCGTTTTTTCTTCTAGTGAAGTACAGCAGTTGTGTTTTGTCAGTTGCGTTTTGTGTATTGCGTTTTGGTTAACAATGCAGGTTGCGTTTTGTGTATTGCGTTTTGACTAAGAGAAACTCTGCCCAATTATAACCTTGATTGCGTTTTGTCTCAAGGGTTGATTGCGTTTTGCCTAAGACACTTCATTGCGTTTTGTCTCCTACTCACTGCGTTTTGTGTCTTGCGTTTTGTCCCAAGTTGAAGACCATTATTGCGTTTTGGTGGAAAGAATTTCTGGCAAATTTTTTTCTTCATTGCGTTTTGTCTAAGACTCTTGACTGCGTTTTGGCTAGGACACATCACTGCGTTTTGTCTAAGATTTCCTGACGGAGACTTGTGTAATACCATTCTCGTAGATTAATTTAAACCCAACAAATCCAAAACAAACAACATATCACCTAATCTAACAATCATACACCACTTTTAACATACAATCACTAATCATTGTACCGATCCAAAGTTTATCATAATACAAGTAATCAACCATGTCTAGTAATTCAGATGATATTCAAGCGGCCGGTTCCGATACCCGCCCTCCTATGCTCGATAGGACTGATTACGAATCATGGTCACAACGAATCCAGGTTTATTGTAGGGAAAGGAAAATGGATTGCAAATTCTTCAGTCGATTGATCAAGGACCATTTGAGCTTGGAACCACAAGGGATACACTCGGAACTACCCCTGAGGGAGGTGTCCTTCTTGGACCAGAAAGGCCTCGTACATATGAGGATCTCAGTGACACGGAGAAGAAACGATACGATGCAGATGTCCGTGCCACCAATATTGTGCTTCAAGGATTACCCAAAGATATCTACAAGCTCATCAATCACAACATTGAAGCAAAAGCAATTTGGGACAACGTCAAAATGCTTCTGGCAGGTTCTGAGCTCACAAAGATAGTCATAGAATCTCTGTTGTACCGATAAGTTTGTGAGGTTCAAGATGCTTCCAGGTTAAAACATCAATAAGTACTATGTTCGATTTCACAAGCTAGTCAACAGACATGAGGAATAATCAGATGACAAATGCCCAACATTCACTGAACTCCAAGTTGTGAACTATTTGTTACCGGATTGGGGAGAGGTGTCGTGGACAGCCATTAAACTCAAACAAGGTCTGAATGAGACAAATCACGAACAACTGTATGCATACATAAAACCAACATGAGAAGCTATGTGCACTAGTTTCGAACTGATGATTGATAAGAATCACTCCTGCTACAAATGATCAACTTGCATTTGTGTCAACGGTCCAACCTCATGCCCAATCATCACATGTCCAGTCTCATCAATATCCTTCTTCATCAACAAACCCTCAATCACTACAATATCCACAATTCCCTGAAACATCACAAATTGATTCCAGATACACTCAAACTGATGAAATTCTTGACAACCTAACCAAACAAATGGCACTTCTTGCCCAATCATTCAGAGCTACACTTCCTCAGACGAACAATCAACTTCAAACCTCTTCTAACACCCGAAATCAAGCAACCATTCAAGATGGTCGGGTTGTCGTTCAGAATATTCAAGGGCGACAGAATTAGAATCAGAATCAGAGGTATGTTGGTGCTGTAGGCAATGGGGGGGGCACCGAATAGAGCTGGGAATGCCAATATAAGTCAAGGAAAACCGGTCAAATGTTATAACTGTAATGGGGTTGGACATATTGCAAGGAACTGCACTCAGCCGAAACGTCCACAGAATTCTGATTATTTCAAGGACAAAATGCTGCTGATGCAAGCCCAAGAGAATGGTGCAATTTTGGATGAAGAGGAACTACTCTTTCTAGCTGGTGAACAGGGAAACACCTTTGATGCAGATGTTGATAATCAACCAGTCCAAGACTTAGCTCTGAACGAGGACAATATTTTCCAAGCAGATGAATGTGACGCTTTTGATTTAGATGTTGATGATGAACCGACTGCTCAGACTATCTTCATGGCCAATTTGTCCTCAGCCGGGTCAGCAAATCCACAAGCTGGTCCATCTAATGCATCAATCTTATCTGAGGTACATACTTTGGAAAATGCTATTGATCATAGTGTTACTAATCAGGACTTACATGAGATTCATAATGAAGTACAACAGTCAAATGTTATTGACTCAACTAGTGTCTATATGGGTAACAGCGAACAATATTTGTCGGTCAATAATATTTCTGTTGTACTAAGTTATGCATCTTCCACTCTAAATAATGTATGTGTATCGTCTGATAATGATGCATTCGTTCCTCATGACCCGATAGCCAATGAACTTAAGATCTACAAGGAACAAGTTGCCATTTATGAGCAACGTGCTAAGTTTGAATTGACTGAACGTGAACAACGAATGGATGATCAAATGCGTATGCTTATTCAAAATCGTAATAAAACGGAAGAAAAACTTAAAAAGGAACTTCATTCTATCAAGTTGCAACTTAATTCAACTATGGAAAACAATAAAATAATTAAAGGAACTGTAACGACTTTGAAACAAGAACTTAAACAAAAAGAGACCAAATTCCTGACTGATTTTTCCAATCTGAAACACCTTAACGATAAACTGGAAAATAAGCTTCACTCACAAGATCAATCCATTCAAACTGTCCACATGATGTTAAATCCTACTCTGGCGTACGACCAAAACACTAAAACTGCACTAGGTGCCCAGAACCCTTTTTACCTCAGACAGGCAAAAAAGGCCCAACCGGCACTATATGATGGTGATGAACTTCTTAAGCCTCATCATGTGCCGGTAATTGTTCCATCGTCTGAGGAAGAACTAGAGTTAGCAGAAGCTACTAGGAATAAACTGTATGTGAAAATGAATGACTCTGCCTGTGTGGAAAAGAGGGTTAACATTACGCCTCCTAACTACTCAAAAGAAAATTTTATGGCAACATTCACCCCTCAGACTCAACTGACACCTGAACAAGTATTTTGGTCCTTAGATCTAGCAAAATGAAAGGCCGAAGAGCTAAAGGCCAATGCACCACCCCTGCCTGTCCTGCCACCTGCGACTGTATATCCTCCCAATACACCGGTCCATCTGGTCCCTCGAACGCTTCCAACTACAAATTACTCAACTATTTTGGGATTTTGAGAAAACTTGTAAAAAGCGTATCACACCAACGGGCATAACTGAGGGGAAAGGGGTTTTGAACAAACAAAACGGTGTTACTTAACCGAAGTAATTCCATTTTTCAATCTACTCAAAGAACATTTTGAAGGAATTCGACTCTCAAATTTGCATTCCTCGTTGTGAAAAACGACCCGGGAATATCATATACTACTCGGATTTCATTGATTTTCTTTCTTTAAACCTTTTTAAGGGATACTTGATTTGATTTTGGGTTAATATAAGTAGTATATTATATATTATTATTTATATATACCTAAAGCGAGAAGTCAGGGACTATGAACTCACCTTGATAAGGTAGTTGATTGACTTAAAATTTAATTCAAATGACAGTAAACAGCCTCATCACGCAACCTGAGGTAATATGTCAAGTCTTAGTTTGATTGCAAACTTTATTTTATAAACTTTAACGGTTTGTTATCTTGTGAAAACATCGTATCACTGTTCGGGCTATCATAATTCAGAGGTCATGTAGTAAACGTTTGAGGAGCTAGGACACTTTAAATCGTAAATCCAGCAACTCGTCAAAACGTCTACCCAAATGAAACCCCTCACATGAAACTCCCTAGTAACGTGATACGTTATAGATTAAATGATAAGATTTTATCATTTTAGGTTTCTCCAAAAGCTAGCGGATGATAAATTATGTTATATTTATAACATAATTGTTTTATAACGTTTCGATTGGTGAATCATAACGACAAATGTGTCGGGTTTTAATAAAGTCGAGTCTTATAATATTTAAATATATTTTTATAATTTATAAAAATATTACATTTTATACCTTTAAGAATGCAAAATGACAATATATACCATTGGTTTATATATATTTACAAAGTTAATTCTTTTAATATAACTTTTAAAATCTTTAAACCTTACTTTCAAGTAGTCAAAACAAACACCTGAAGTTAACTTTAGAATAATTACAACTGTTTCAGCCCTTAGTTATAAGTTTCAGAATTTAAAATTATTATAACCTTTCATGAAAATATTTGCGAATTTAGTCCAAAATCCATAATATTGATATTTTTGATTTAGAAATAAATTTTGCAGGTTATAGCTTATTAATATAAGTTAAAATAAGTAACTTTTACGAGCTTAAAGCTTATGAAAAGAGCTTCTGAGCCTAAAAATCCAAAATGGGTTCGTTTGGTTTAGGAAAACTAAACCGTGTGGGTTTATGGTTCAAAGCTTAAACAACTGACTTACACATGATCTAATAAATCTTATGAAAGTTTTAAAATTAGGTAAGAGCTTATAGAACAAGATTGAAGGCTTACTAGTACTTGAAATGACGAAAACGGGTCGAATGGAGCAAAAACAACTTGAAAACTTAAAAGATGAATCAAGAGACTTCTTTCTTTTTGATGTATGCGCAAGTATATATAGGGTAGAGAAGGAGTAGAGGCCAAGTTAGATGGAGTAAGGACCAAGTAAACTTGGAGTGGGGTTCAAGGTTTAGCTAGGGTGACTAAGGAAGGCTATAGAGGTATAGCTTAGCAAGGTGGAAGAAGATGGTGAAGTTAGGGTGGTGACAAGGGTAGTATATAACTTGGTGGCCAAGTTGGATGATGGTGGTGCTAGGGTGCTTTCTAGGTGATGTGTGGGTGAAGGTGGTGGTGAGTTCATAGAGCTACTTAAGGTGATTGAGGTGCTTGAGGTAATTGGTAGATTAGTTTTTAGGTTAGAACTAGTTTAGGGGTGGCGAGTTCATGGTTGTTTTTGGACAGCCAACATCGGTCTTGGTAAAATGGTTGTCATTTACAAACCGTAATTCCGATTAAGCTCAAACTAGTGAGCATGGTTAGATATTTGAGTCCTCTACAACTTTTAGTATTACATATTTAGGGGTCACTATACAAAAATTTAGAGATAACAGCTATTTACTACAGGTGTGCAGAATCTGCGCACTTTTGCCATTTCGGCTATAACTAATTCATCCGACATCGAATCGGGTTGAGTCAACCGGAAAAATGATCACAAGACACAGGGCTACAACCTAGTATTTTTACTTAATACTCAAAAGCCTTTGATTTTCCAGATCCTATGTTGTATCAGCAGGATCAGATTCTATAATTACTATAACTAGTTTAAGGGTGTAACGGGTTTGCTAGGGTTTTCGGGTTTAGGATTAGGGTTTAGGCTTTAGGGTTAGTGTAGGACTAGTTAGGGTTAGGGTTTAAGAGAAAAGTGTACATTGGAAGCTTGTAACATGTGCTTAAAAGGTGGTACGAAATTCCTAAAGAAATGGAGGGAAAATGAGCTCAGTTGAATTTCTTTTTTTTTATGCATAGTCGAACTGTACTTTGAGCTTTAAGGAGTTGTACCAAGACTATGTTTACGGGAAGTTACCAAGGAAATATTACCCGCGGATATGGAAGCAGGAGAAAAGGCTGCTTTGATGAAGAAGGCATACAATACATTGATTCTATGCTTGGAAGACTATGTTTACGGGAAGTTACCAAGGAAATAACTGCTACATGAATTTGGACGAAGTTGATTAGTCTATATATGACTAAGTCCTTCGCAAACAGACTGTATTTAAAAAAGAAGATGTACACGTACTATATAAGTCCAGGTACAAAACTGGGTGATCATATAGATGAGTTTAATAAGTTAATACTTGATTTGGCGAATATTGATATTGAGATTGTAGATGAGGATCTGGCACTTATGTTACTTATGCTGTTGCCATCATCTTATTAAAACTTTGTGGAGACAATGTTGTATGGGAAGGAATCCTTGACAATGGAGGATGTTCTGGCGACTCTGAATTCAAGGGAGTTGAAGAAAAGAACTGAAGTCACAAAGGAAGAAACTGGTAAGGGGTTTTATGTAAGGGGAAGGTCAGATCATTCAGGTAAATCTCATTTTGGTGGAAGTTCGTGGTTTAAGTCAAGGGATGGAACTGGTAAACTCAAGTGCTTCATATGTCATTCAAAGGGTCATTTGAAAATAGATTGTCCAATAAAGAAGTTAAGTGAGTTTGTCAAGAAGGGTAAGCATGATCAGGATTCTGATTCTTCTAATGACGAGGGTAACACATACTTTGGAGAAGCCCTCGTGGTAGTCATGAATGATGAGATGACTGAATTGGTAATGAATCCAGGTGGGTCTTATCATATGACACATAAGAGGGATTTCTTGTATGACTTCAAGGTTGTTGATGGTGGTTCGGTTTAGTTAGGTGATAACAGGACATGCACTATCAAAGGGACAGGGAAAGTAAAGATACAGTTGCATGATGGATCAAGATATATATTGGAAGATGTCAGGTATGTTCTAGGGTTAAGAAAAAGTTTGATTTCATTGGATTCTCTTGAAAATTAGGGTTATAAAGTGAAGATGTAGATGGGTAGGATTTAGGTGATCAAAGGTTCTCAGGTTATGGTGACTGGAATCAAGAAAAAAAACTATGTGTATACTTTGGAAGCAAAATTGATGACTTTTGGTATACAAAAACATGGAGGTTCAACACAAGTTGAATTAAAGCAACTTGGTTCTAAACAAGTTGGGTTTAAACAACTTGGTCATAAACAAGTTGGGTTCAAACAACTTGGTCCTGGTGTTAAAACATGAGTCCATGGAGTACAAGATGAAAAACGTGTTTGGTTTGAGGTGGAACTGCATGGAGCTTAAGGGGATTGGTAAGCTAAGGTTTTTAGGTTAGTAACGATGATGCTACAGAGGCTCAAAGACGGTTAGAGGACAAGCAACTTGAAGAAAAGACAAACACGGACTGCTTGGTAAAGGAACAGAAAAAAAGGTACACCTTGGTATAAAGGTGGCGGCAAACATTATGGTAACTGGAGTACCTGGTCAAAAGGATGCAGAGGGTAATGTTGCTGAAAAGAAGACAGTAAAGGAGTATATGAAAGCTAATCTAGGGAAATTACTAAAGTACAATGCTTGGTTAACAAGGTGGTCCCTGATTTAAGGTTCCAGCATCGGATGAAGATGCTGAGTATCGATTATGTTTAAGTGTTACTCCTAAGGTGGAAATTGTTGTATATTAGGAGTAAACTTAAACAAAGGTTAGGGGTTTAAGTGTACCAATGTAATTAGATTAAGATTAGACATAAATTATGATTAGTTAGCTTGGAGTGCAAAGCAAGCTAAGTTTCATAAGGTGGTGGCTAGGAGTTTCCTAAACTGACTCTTACATGGTTTCTCTACCCCTCTATCACTATAAATTGAGTGGATGGGGATGCTAGTTTTTAACATTCTTCTTCCTCAAATTGTAAGCTTTATTGGTTAATTAATAAAGAGGTGTTTGAGGGTCTAACGTGTGCATATACTTGTAGGTTCTTTGTAGTCTCTCGTGTTTGCTACTTGTACTCGATATAACTCGTGATCTAGCGGATCATTCATTTTGGGATCTTCCTTTTAAGGCGGGTATGAGTTGGGGTTGGATTAAGCTTCTCTAATTGCGCGAGTGTGTAAGGTCGTTCTTTTGGGTTAAGCTTGGTAATGGAGAATCGACCTCAATATGGTCTGATATTTGGTGTTCTCAATGCTTGTTGTATAGGTTTTTGTCTCCAAGAGATATAACGAGAGAGGGTTTTAACCTTCGGAACCAAGTGGCTGACTTGGTTTCAAATAATGTTTGGAAGTGGCCTCAAGATTGGCTGAATAAAGCTTCGAAACTTGATACTAGCCCCTAACCTTTACTCTTCTCACATGCTAGTAGTGATATAACGCTATTGGTGGGATTCCAGTGCGTACGTATTCTTGTTGTTTCGGTTAGACGTGCAGGGAGGCCTTAGGCGCCTCGTGGGTAATGAGGTTAAAGTTGGGTATTCACATTGTTTGGTTCCCGCACTGCATCCTCAGCATTGAGTTTCATATTATGGTTGGTTATGAGGAATAGCCTTAAAACTCAAGACAAATTAAAGCAATGGGACGTCGGTGTCAACACCGACTTAAACCTGCTTCGATGTGTTTTTTGTGACTCTCAACAGGACTCTCACGCCCACTTTTTCTTTGAGTGTTCGTATTCTGCTAGGGTTTGTCTTCATGTTCAACATCTAGCGGAGATGGAAGCTTTTCCTCCGGTTCTTCAAGATATTCTATCTCATTTGCAACCTATGGCAAATAAGAGAACATCTACTAGTGTTATTGGCCGAATCCTCTTGGCTGCTACGTCTTATTTTCTTTGGATTGAGCGTAATAACCGATTGTTTAAAAACTCTAGAAGATCCTCAGAGGAGTTGAGAGGTATTGTCATGGTTACGGTTCGTCTCAAGCTTCTTTCGTTTAGATTCAAAAATTGTGTTAACGTGAATTGTATTCTTGCACGTTGGAAGATGCCTACTAACTATAGGCTTTATGGGAATTAATTTGGTGCTCATGCGTGTGTTGTTTGTTTCTGCTAGGATGCGCTTGGAAGATTTAATGCATGAGGATCGTATTCCTCCATACATTTGGCTTAGTGATATCTCGGCTTGGAAGTATTGCAAGGCTAATTGGGGTGTGTCTTAATTTGCTAGGTTTTCTTGTAATTCATTTGAGGCATGTCTCATTTGATAGTAATGGTAGTTCGAGCGTTAGCTTGAGGTAAATGTGGCATTCAATCACATTCCATTGTACTTAAACCGTTTTGATTAATATACTTTATCGGGGTAACCCTTTACCAAAAAAAAAACCCTCACGATCTAGCGTTCTGCGATCGAATTTCGGGTTTGTTGTCGCAATTGTCCAACAATGTGTATGTAGCCCTTCAACACGCCTTGCCTTCTTGGACTATCCATTAATAGCATGTACAATATGAAAAGAAATTATAGCTCACAAACTTTCTGATTAATAATGTGATAATTGCGCAGCCATATAATTATACTTCCTCCGTCCCATATTAAGTGTCCAGTTTGACTTTTTTTTAGTCTTTGTTTTTCAACTTTGACCTTAACTAATTAATTTTGTGTTATATAATACTTGATGCAAAATATATGAATGAATAGAGTTTTAAATGTATTTTTCATTGGTATAATTTTATCAAGTATTATATAACACAAACAAAAGTATTTATAGTAAAAGTTGAGAAAATTGACTTAAAAAAGTCGTACTGAACACTTAATATAGGACGGAGGTAGTATTACTTATCAAATACATAAAACATATACGTTCATATAATGTACGATAATTACATTAGGTCTTCCACGAATTAGGCAGTAGGATAAGAAGCCTGCATGGCAATGCCACAAATGCCTTCTTTGGCATCAATATCTCTTTCCATCATTATGTATCCCTCTTGACCCCAACTTGTTCCCCAAGAGTTTTTCACCAGCCAATACTTAGTCCCATCATCACTCGTTCCATAACCAACGGCAGTCACACCATGGTCAAGTTCCGTCCCACATTCTCCGGTAAACACACCGCTAGAATAGAACTGGAAGTCGGACCCACTTGCATCAATGGCAACAGAGATGGGCTGACTAGCTACAGCTTTCAATAGTGCACTTTCACTATTAGCAGGAACATCTTCATGACCCGTAATGGTTGCAGCATGGTTAGACTCCTCGTTGCTGTTGCATGTGCCATCAACTCCTTTGTATGGATAATTGCTCTCTGTAGTGAGACCTTTATTGCTAATGATGAAAGTCAAAGGCATTGTCCATAAGACCACCCTCACACCCTTGGTCTATACCACTAGTGTCACAGTCCACAAGCTCTTGTTCAGATAACGAGACCAATTTACCTGTTTTCAGCTGGGTTATACCTTCCATTGCTGCCACAGCTGAAAATGCCCAACAGCAACCTACATATTATGAAATTTATTCTTTATATTAGTTAGTATTTTACTATGCTTTCTTTGTGATTATTTCAAAGTAATTAATTTATGCTTACCACATTGGCCTTGGTCTTTGATAGGTGTAACCGCACCTTTCGTTCTCCAATCCATTGATGATGGAACTGCTGTGACATTTTCATACCTGAAAGCAGAGGTCGATGGGGAGCATTCATGTGCCATGTATCGGTTCCTTGTGGTTCTGAACTCTTCGTTTGTAAGGTCTGCAAACTCATTGACTGCTAGTTTGTAACCTTTGTTCATGGCATTGTTGAATGACTCTATGTACTTGACATTCTCTTGGAAAATTTGAGAACGTTGTTCCTTCTCGTAAGCGTCCTTATATACGCGTCCATAATGAGCCATCCATTGCTCATGGCTTTCTTGGCTTGATGTTTCAGGGAGTACCCGGGATGCGGTACTTGAAAGCAGACTAGCTGAGAAGAAGAGTAAAACCAAATAACAAGTCAGGGACATTTGGTTTGTTGATGCCATTGTGTTGGTATGTATAAGAAACGAGGGAAATTAATGAGTTGGTGTGAAGCATAAATCCAGCGTTTGGGTTTATATAGAATGAAATTATATGCTTTCCTCTAAGCATGCAATATCAAAATATTTCTTTTGTAGTTCGTAGAAGATAAGTTGTTTTGGTTTGGCTATATTGATTTGCTATTAACTAATAACGTACTAGTATACATGCTGTTTAAATTAGATTGATTCTCTTTTTAAATTATGCTACTTGGATTTTCCTTTTCGGACTTGCAGGGTGAAGATTAATTCTGTGTGGTCTCATTTGCTTTGGAAATAAATTTCTTCGATAGCTGCAAAACATTAATATGGCCATTATTCGGAAGCTAGTAGTTGTAATTTTTTTTATCTGTGTAAGGGCCAGATGAAGTCTCGTAGTTTTTGAATGTTTTTAGGACACTGAGCTGATATGCTAGTTTTTATTGATTCGGTTAGTTTTTCTAATGACTTATCAAATTTTTATGTCTTCAATGTGTCGGAAACGCTGTAAGTATGAGATGAACACCCCTGTCAGTATTGTCTGAAGTAAAGTCCCTGAAAAGTTGTTCTCTAAAGAGTTATTTAAAGAGCTCCAGACCTCCATTGACACCCAGAGAAAAAAGTTATTAACAAATTAATCCATCACTTGAGCTATTTTGGCACATGGTTCACAAGTTTAGTGACCTGCCAATCATGCTCAAAACAAATTACCAACCAGATATGTACTTTTATTGACAAATTATTATTAAAGGATAGATATGGCCCAAGCTGTGTTTGGGTCCATTAGGTTTTAGTATTTTACATGGTGTCGGAGCGGGGGTGTGATCCTCAGACGTAGATGGCTACGTTCAACCGCCTCTTCTAAGTCACCCCATTAAATCCTAATGGAGCCAAACCCACAATCGGGCTTGAGGGCCATATCTATCCTCTGATAATTATTAGCAGTACAAGTCTTACTTGTTTCTTTTGGGACAACAATAATATTAACGCTTATGTCGAGCAACCAGCTAGAACTAAAAAAGTTACAAGTGAAATTGGATTATTGTGACCAGGGTTGTGTTTCTTTAGGGTGTTCAAAAAGTTTAAGTTTAAGCTAATCAACTTCTGTTTCATTTTTATTCATTCTTCCGTAGGCTTTTATTTACTTGTTCAAAAAGGACTAGATGTAAGTAGTCTAATCGTATAGTCAGGCTATTGGTTAATATGGCTAATGGAAGAAAACAATATTAAGTTTGATTGAATAGGTCATATATAGTCCCGGATACTGTTTAATATGGCTCAAAAGGTGTTGTTTGATTGAATATATAAGGTATACCATTGTAACAAGTTGGTCGGTGTATTAGAACTGAAAAAAAAAAAAAAAAAAAAAATTCTTTGACCCGTTTTTATTCTGTATGATCTTGAGTATTCGTGCTTCAATGCGGTGATTGGCTTTAGCTTAATTATCACTAGATTGCCCAACTTTTCTTTCTTCAGTAATATTTTTACTCTTGCCTTTAGAATGGTATTATAATTGAAGATATCTGATTGTTTTTTTAACTACTGTATTATTTACTAGTGATAAATACGAGAATGTTCTTATTACTATTACTATTTTACTATAATTCTCTTTGGCCAAAAGTTCTTTTTCGTAAAATATCAGTCTTTTACTCCACAATACAAATGAACCAAGTAGTATATCATCATGTGAATCAGAATTCATGGCGGCTACTGGAGCAGCATGTCAAGCCTTATGGTTAAAACGACTACTTAGTGAATTAACTGGAGGGGAAGAGAAAAGGATAACGCTGAAGGTCGACAACGTTTCAGCAATAGCACTCGTCAGGAACCCAGTTTTTCATGGAAGAAGCAAGCACATCGATATTCGCTATCATTTCATTCGTGAATGCGTAGAGAATGGGCACATCAATGTGGAACACGTCAGCGGAGAACTACAAAGAGCAGATATTCTAACGAAGGCTCTACCAAGATTGAAGTTCGTGACTATGCGACAAATGCTCGGAGTTCAAGATTTAGGACGAAGCAACGATAAAGATTAAGGAGGAGAATGTGAACCCGAATAATCTTTTCTTGTGCTTCATATGTAATATCATATAAACGAAGGACCAAACTCGTTAGTTAGAAACCTTATAACTGAAAGTTAGTTACAGGATTAGTTATTTCTGTTGGACAAAAGTAATAGACACAAACACGAAGGGACACACCCATTCGTTCCATATATATATGTATATACTCTGTAACATTTAAGGGTTAGACCATATACTTATTCATTTATATACTTTGCAATTTCAAATATACAACGATCCAGTATTAGTGGGACAACACCAGTCTCCCAGGTCAAGATCAACAAGTTACAAACAAAATTTAAAACAAACATATTAAAAACAGGAATGGGAAAATTGCAGAAGGTGGTATAACAGTTTGCATCCTACGACGCTAAAATTGCTTTCATGGAAAATATGGACGTGGCCATATTTGATTGCCGTTATCAACAAACGGAGTCATCTCGTACCCTGGGCCAAGACCAAGATTATGGTC
>BQNB010060698.1:0-27504 GCA_026074375.1 Tanacetum coccineum
TTACAAAGTTTAAAAGGGAGATTACATTCAAGAAAAACAGGTAATAAGCTAAAATTACATTAAGCTACTAAAAAGCTACTAAAACTATATTAAGCTAAATGCCTCATCACTGTGTGATTCCTCTCTATTTTTAGTGAAGAGGGGAACCTTCTTGCCCTTAAGACGATCCCTCATCCATCAATCCTAGCCCTTGATCTTCAATCCATCATTTTCATCCCTTGATCATTCTCCACGTTTCTCCACCAATCAAAAATCATAGGATTGCCAGCGTGGCTATGAAGTGTCAGACGTGTCAGGTGGCAGACTTTCTAGAAGCAAAGGGTGTGTGCGTGGGTGAATGATTTTACCCGTGTTCTTGTTGTGTGTAAGGGAGGGAAAAAAGGACCAAAAAGATATACATTAACTATTTTGACCTGTAAATTTTACCTGTGTTTATAGGTATGGGTTTTTGACCGTTTGACTTGGGCTTATAAATTAAAACTTGGGCCGGTTTAAATATAAGAAATGGTTTTGGGTTTTTTAATAATTCTTGGCTTTAGTTTAGTATATTAGGCTTGTGGACTGACCCGACCCATTAAGTGGGCCCGGGTTGGTCCGTAGAAGATGGGTACGCCTTCGGCTTTGGTTTTCCGCTCTCTTTTGATTCTCGTGCTCGGCTTTATCCATTTTGCCATTGTTTTATCCTTTTCTTGATATCCGATACCTGCACAATACACGAAGCAAAACAAGCACATATATAGCATTTTATGTCCGTTTATGATCATTTAGGCTCGTTTCATTAGGTAAAATGTATGTGTATTTAAGCACATACCGGTAGTGTTTTACAAAATTTTCTAGAATGGTTCATTTGTTAGTGTTAATAAGCATTAGTAAGTTAATTTGGTATTTGATTGAATTAAGCTGCTGATATAAGCTGGTTTTTAACTTATCAGGTGGCAATTATCAGTTTTTAAGTTGTTATGAAATACATCATATGTGATTTTAGCTTGGGTTAATTCGTTTACAATTGAGGTTATTTTGTTTGATATATCATATGTGATATTTCATTTTTTTAGATTTATCATATGTGATATCACATATGATATCACATAGTCTGTTTCATTAGATATATCATATGTGATATTTGCATTTTGTCATGAAACAACTAATTTTTTTTTCATTTTATATTTTCAGAGTTGTTGTTCAAGAAAAAAAATTTGGTTCAAAACGAAGAAGACTTAGTTCAAGAAGAAGAAGGCTTGTTTCAAGAATAAGAAGACTTTGTTGATTCAATGATAAATCCATCAAATTGTTTTTTTTCACATGTGATATGCTAGGAAATCATATATGATTTTATATTATTTTTGTTTTCATTACAATTATCATATGTGATATTTGAAAGTAATGTGTTTAATGAATGATTTTTATATGGGAAACTGTTAGAAATTTTCTTTTACTTGATTTTGGTTGATTTTGATCTTACATGAATGTGAATCTATTATATATCAAATGTGATATTTGTATTTTACAAGTTAGTAGCAAAGTATCATATGTGATTTCTTTCAAAAATCACATATGATTTAACATGATCATCACTAATTTATCAAACCATCATACTTGATGTTTAAACAATGATAACATGTATTCTGTTCTAATGCTTTTATTTACAAGTGATTATGAATGTGTGCAATAAAACTTAAACAAAATAGACATAATATTGAAAATCACATCCGCACATGTTTCGTTATTTTCATTTCAACATAAAATATGATGACATAGTACCAAGAAAGTTAAACTATTTTAGCAAGACATTATATCAGTTTTTAATGGTTTATAAAATCGTCCGTAGACGTCAAAACTCCATACGGAGATTACAAGAAAAAAACAGAGAATACATTTTGAACGTGAAATAAAAATTCATGAGCTTCTTCATTGAGCTTCTTGGGCCTTTGGATGCTTGTGATGTTCAAGATGCCTTGAAAACAGCCTTCTCTACACAAATAAGAAGATTTGATTCAATTTTCAAGCAGGTTATCATATATGATATATTATAATGGTAAAGAAGTTAACTTTCAAGCAGATTATCATATATGATATTATACACATGCCTAGCTTTTCAAACCAATAATATCAACAAAATCTTCATAAAGGTTTAAAACCTATCTTATATCATATATGATATACTATATAAGTTTTTGCAATTTTTTAGGCAATTTATCATATGTGATTTTTCACTAACACGTCATAATATATCTGTTTAACGTAGACAAAGCCTTCGGCTTAGCTTACAGCTTCAACAAAGGCTCAAAACATAAAATCTTAAAATAAGTAACATTCTCACTCAAAAACACTAAATCAGCTCATAATACATATCCACAACAAATTTATATACAAAATAAGCATTAGTTAAGCAAAATAGAGTGTTGTATATAACTACAACTTAAAATAAGTAACATTCTCAACAGAATTATAGTTACAATACAGATCTACAACAAGTTTATAATACAAAATAAGCACTAATTAAGCAAAATAGAGTGTTGTATATAACTACAACTTAAAATAAGTAACATTCTCAAAAGAATTAAGGTCACAATACATATCCACGACAAAATAAGCATTAGTTAAGCAAAAAAAGATGTTTAAACCAGATCGGAGCACTTAATAAGACCTTCTGTGTGATTCGTTTTATTCAGCAGCTTCTCACATAAACTTAGTTTTTTAGGCAATTTTAATGTGTGTGTGTGTGTTTTTAGTGTGTGTATTTTTTTATTTGTGTAAAACTATGTGTTGTGTGTGTGTTTAGTGTATGTTTGATGAGAGAGATAATACCAAATCTGAATGAGACGGGGTGTGAATGATTGAGGGAGTGGTAGATGTGTGAGGTAAAATGGCCAAAATGCCCTTCCGTCCTTTTCTTTTTTTAATTAAAAAAGTCATTTTAATCATAGCCTTTGATTATTTTTAGATGGAGGGTTGGGATTGGTCCCCTAGTATCCAAGAAAAAGAAGATATCCAAAATAACTCCCCTCATCAAAGATGATCCGACATTAAACTCATATTCATAAGTGCATAACCTAATTTTGAAAATTTATGAATAAATATAGAATTTTAAATTAAACAAAAAAGTTGAGAACGTAACATCAACCCGCGTAAATAAATGAGTTAACCATCAACAAAAGCAAAAGAAATAGCAAACATTCAAAGATTTGGTTATCAAAAACCAGACGTCTAACATATAATTATGTTAACATTGGCGAATAGGAAGAGGATCAAGGTGGCAAACGATGATCATGAAGGTGAAGGGAGTAGTTACTACGAGTAGTTCATCCAATGTGAAATTGACTATGCGATATGTTACTTCATGTTCTTTCGACAAGAAGGATAACAAAAGGTCGCTTTCGCAGGAGGAAGAATGAACATCAAGAAGTTCAGATTAGTAGTTGAAATCTATTATTATTTCTTATTTGAACCTCTTAGCCTCCCATACGTTATGACGGAACCTAATGTTCCAAATCAATTTATAGATTATCATAACTAAATTATAACTATCTACTTTAACTGTTCCAATCATATGCAGATAGGCGACATATAACCCTTGTTTGGTCAGTTCTATTTGAAGTTAGATATGTATTTCTTGTTCCTCACTACAAGAAAAAAGAGAACGGGCGACGAAAGTTTCCCCGGCGACATATGTCGTCGGGGAAACCCCACTAAACGACAAAAACACATCCGATGTGGCACTAATTATGGTAGACTTTTTGATAAATTTTGACCAAACGTTTCCCTGTGGTCCAAGTTTGACCATTTTTGGCATCAAAAATCTTGGCGGTAATTTTTCCTGCTCGACTTTCCACGGCGACATGTCCACGGGGAAAAGTTTAAACATAATTAAGCGTCATTAACTAAAGTCATCAGTGGTTACGATTGTGGGGAGACGTGGCTCGTACTTTTCCCGGGAACATTCCATACTTTCCCCGGCGACATGTCCCTTCGGAAAAGTTTATACATATTTGACCAAAACGTGGACTAAAAAATCTACAGGGTATTTCCCGCCAACGTTTCTCCGGCGACATGTCCTCGGGGAAAATTTTGACCAAGTTTGAACTTCTTTCAGTAATGTGATTAACGGTAATGACGGGGTGAAGTGGCATTTTGTTTTCCCGTGACTATATCTCGATGTTAAACTACAAAACCACTTGTCATTTCCGAACTTTCTAGTTGGTTCGAAAGCTTTCGAATATGCTATTAAGGTTTGTTACGCTTTCGAAACCACGTTGTGCGGACTTAAACTAACAAAGTATTAAAACATACAAATTACATTACAAATCGATAAACATTCAAACATTAAAGCATACGAATTACATTCAAAGTCGATAAAATTTTAGACAATAAAACATACAAATTACATTGCAAATCGATAAACTGATGATGTGCCATTTTATACACTTTTTCAGGGTCGTTTAACCCCCTAAATCGTGCATTTATGCCCAAAATAGGTACTTAATCGTTCATTTTTAGGTATTTCTCATTTGAAAGGCATTTGGATGAATTACACGTGACTTGGACTCATTTGGAGAAGAAACGGACGAGACTACGTACCTACACCAACATCACTCAAGATAATGTTTCAGCAGCCAAAGACGGCGTCACCAATATAACGTGACGCCGTCACAACGAAGACCAAGACGGCGTCACATGATTCCACGATGGCGTCATAGTACACGACCCAACCCATTATATAGAATATTCTTCATCATGACGGTGTCACGACTAAAACGCGACGCCGTCACAGCGATTTTCCTATATATACAAACCCGGATTTAGGGTTTTAAGTGTATAACTTTAGAATAAAAAGATGGTACGAACCCTAGTTTGTTTAGCAGCTGTAAGGGGCGAATTTAGGGCCTAAAAACCCTATTGTACTTCCTCTAACTCATGTTTTAATCAAGTAAGGTTTATTTAATCATTCAATATGTTTATGTGTTGTTTGATTCATCTATGTTCTTACTTTGTCTATAACATGCTTGGCTAAACCTCCTATTGTGTTTATTTATGATTGTGAAACTAAGAATGTAGATCTTAGTGGTGTTGCTTCTCGTGATGGATGTGCACGTTAGGTCTTAGAAAATCAGCTTTTGTTTGTATCGCTGTTGATATGTCTAGGGAAACGTGATTGTGTAGAAAGGATACCATCGGGTAACAGTCTTTATACTACCTTGTCCCCTAATATGGTTGATCCACTTTTAATATATTTCACATTCACTTAGGGTACCCCTAGGGGCCTTTTAATAGTCTTCATACTACCTTGCTTGTGCGTTGCTCTAGCTGAATACTAAGTAGACGGCAGGTTCGTGTAATTCGTTCATGACTTAGGAAATAGTTACATAGATCATCACAAGTGTGACAAGGCAACAACCCTAGGAGAAATACATGATTAAATAAACACAGTCTTTTATCTTATTGTTATCACCAATAGTTTAGGTTTATATTTAGTTCAAAAGCTGAAACCAACCACCTCTCCAATTATATGATTTACTTGTTTTCTATAAAACATAAAAATACAAAAATAATCTTCTTCCAACCCTTAGAATTCTGTTAGACCGTGATCAAGCCTTCCCAACCTATTCCTCGAGTGAACGATAACAACCCCCCAAGTCTTGCCTATACTACTACTACAACGATTAGGTGCTCTGCCTAGGGAGTTGTAAAACTTCTTGTTGAAGTCTAACGACGACCGCATCAAGTTTTTGGCGCCGCCGTCTGAGGAATAGTTAGGTTTTGATCATAGTTTAGCTTAGTTCTACTCGCTTGAATCCTTTCAAGTGAGACTTTAATTCCGCACATTAGCTTTCTCGTAGTCTGTCTTTTCTTCGTGTTATTTGTTTCGTAACCATTCTCGTCAACCACCATGGGAGACGAGAACCCTATCCGTACTCTAGGAGACTACTCCAAACCTAGCCACGAAGGCTATAGGAATACCATCAAGCTCCCCGTAGGGAACAACGTGGCACCTCTTCGATCCGACATCATCCGGTTGGTGCAAAACGGATGCTCATTCCACGAACTTCGGTCCGAGGATCCAAACCAACACCTCAAGGATTTTCTTAAACTTGTGGACTCACTTGACCTTGATGGTGACAATAGGGAAAGAACGCGCCGATGTTTATTTTAATTTTCCCTTCGCGATCAAGCTAGCATATGGCTAGAACGCCTTCTAGCAGGATCCATCTCCACATGGGAGGATCTTAGTACCTGATTCCTTGCTCAATTCTTTCCACCAAAAAGGACCGTAAAACTCCGCAACGATATCTTGATGTTCCAACAACATCATGGAGAATCTTTATCCGAAGCATGGACTCGCTTCAAGGACTTACTCCAAAGAGTCTCTCATCATGGCATAGACCTTTAGCTCTAAGTCCAAATTTTTTATGACCATGTCAATCCCGTCACAAGACGAACCATTGACCAATCGGTCGGTGGTAAGCTTCGTGACCTCAACGCCGAATAATCCTGGGCATTATTAGAGGACCTCGCCCTCTATGACAACTAAATTTGGAACGACCCAAGGGATTTCGCTAAGCCGGTCAAGGCAATCGCTTTGCCTTAAGATGTCCCGAGTACATCCGACCGCCGTCTAATCGAGCTTGAAAATCAAGTTCAATGCTTGATGGAAGCTTATCTTGCTCTGACACAACCTACTCAAGTGAACAAAATCACTACCTCATGTGAGATCTGTAGTGGTCCTCACGACACTCAATATTGCATGGAAAATCCCGAACAAGCCTCTGTTGAATACGCATCCTCGCATACCGATGAAGCGGGAGGTAAGTGGTATACCTTCAAGCTCGAGCAAAACAATCTTGGTGACACCTACAATCCGTCATGAAGAATTCACCCGAACCTTAGGTGGAGACAACCTCAAAACTCCTAAAATAATTTTTCAAACCCACCTAACCGGTTCCAACCCAACGGTTCGATCCCGAACCGTTCCTTCAACAACCGTCCTCAAAATTTTAGCAATCAAATAAATATAGAAGGACTGGTTTCTTAATTCATGGCATCTCAAGACGCTAGACTATCCAAGTTTGAAGCCGATTTCAAACAACAGCAAAGAGAGATGACCAACAAAATCGACATTGTGTTGAAGGCCATCACCGACCGAATAGCAGGCACACTGCCAGTGATATGGTTAAGAACCAGAAACTAGGGACTCATCTAGTTTTGTCTGCTTATTCTTACCCAACAATGGACCCGCAATGCTCAACACAAATTCATAGTTCGATCAACACCATCACAATCTATCCCAAGCAACAAAGTGATTCCCACGATAAAACCAAAGATAATGAGGAAGAAGAGAGAGACAGCACGGAAATCCATCCCAACTCTCATACACCACCTAATCCATCAATTTCATTCATCACTAAAAAGTCCTCAAATTCAATTCACTCTTCGAATCGCTCGGATTGGTTCCCCCATCGCCTAACGCTGAACTCGTTTGCACCAAAGAGGAAGATGGCGATATGATGTTTATCGAGATAATCCCGAAGGATGACAATCCCCACAAGGATGAACCCGAAGCAAGAGTGCAAGAAGTAGAGTATTTTGACATACTCCCGACTAGAAGTGAACTCGCGTACCACAAATACCTCATGTGTGGCCTAATTCCTTCAATATTTCTATGAAACCCCATCATTATAGAAGGATGCCCATCAAACCTCAAGATATCATGTAACATTAGGCATATGCATGTGGAAAAAGCCTATATTGACCTTAACTCTCCTCTTAATATCATGACCCGAATGATGTATAATTGGATCATGGGGAGAAAACTCAACCATAGGGAAGATTCAAATGGAAGGGTTAGAAATTTCACTGAAATGATTAAAGGAATGCGCATCTTCATAGGAAACTTCACATATATCGTAGACTTAATGATTGTCAAGGATATTAGTTCAATCATAGACCCTAGGCTATCACAAGTAGTATTAGGGAGACCTTTTGTAGAGATATCCAACATGACTTACGACCCACCCGAAGGAGTTGTAAGATTCATTAACGGGACCGATGAAGTTGCCTATAAGATGCCCCATAAGATAGAACAATACATTTCACTGTCATACTAGTAAAGGAGCATCACCAAAAACAGCCTATCTTAGGAACGATGAAGATAAGAGAAGAGGAGTAGAGTATGTAATGAGCAAGATAATAGGATTTTACAAAGAATGTCTAGAGCTTGGACCTGAATACTTAAGAAGAATGGATGATGAAGGATAAGTCACGTAAGAACGCGTGACTTCAAGTCTAGCTACAAGACTCGTTAATAAAGAAAAGCGCTTCTTGGGAGGCAATCCAATTTACTTTTCTCTCAAATTAGGAGTGTCATGTGTGTTTTAATTCTTTATAATTTTTTTTATTATGTTTGAACTATCTTGTAATCATGCTTTGTATTGTCTTTAACTTCGTCTTAATTGCAATCAAAGGTATTTTGTAAACAATAAGTGTAGGGGAATTTATCCGGCTTTTGAGCTAAATTAAAACATGTTAAATGAATTGTTTAGATTAATTCGCGTCAGTTTCGAGTCATATGATTGAATTGTTAAATCTCAGGTTTTATGCAGCCATTTGTACAGGAATTAACTTATGGAATCAAGTGTAGGAAATTTTCATCAAAAACAAAAAATTTGTTTTCACAGACTGTGGAGATGGCGTCACGATAAACACGCGACACCGTCATCACGACACCTGTGACGGGGTCACGTAAACCCTGACGGTGTCAAACGCCCAGGTTCAGAAAACTTAAAGTTTTTAATTATTTTTGAAAATAAAACTTGCATAATATTTAATATATGTATTCTTCTGTTATAAACCTGTAAAAACCAAATGAGTTTAACAATTCTCTCAACCTGTCTATCGAGTCGAACCCTAAATTTATATTGTATATTTGTCTATCGCACATTTTACGCTTGGTGTAGATGTCTTTGTCTTTGATTATAGGTTATATTTGATGAGAAGAAGCTTGGAAGTTCTTAGGAAGTTTCATTAGATGATTCTCGAAGGACGATTTAACTAGTTATCGCATGTTTCTTCTCCATTATTGAGTAAACCAGAGGAGTACTAGTTTCTTTTTCTTGTTTTCTTTTCCCTTTATTCGTTTCAACGGGTACTTCTAGAGAACATTGGGGACAATGTTCAACTTAAGTGTAGGGGTAAAATAAGCCTTAGAAACTATTCTTTCATTTGCCATTTGTTTTTCCTTAAAATGATAGGTAATATATCAAAACATAACGTAAAAGGTGATTTTTACCCAAATTTAAAATATTTTATGACACATACTTACGAAAACCGAGTATTAATAGCGTCTCATGGATATGAATTTATATGACTAGCAAAAAAACCCTCAAATTCCACCCCATAATGTGAGGTTCGCCCTTAGATGTTATACCTTTAGCTTGTTCGAGTTAAGAAGTGAGCAATCATGTGTGTCTATTCTGTCATTACGGATGTGTATGCGTGGTTTCGTCGCCTTTTCTGGAAAAATGGTATTGGTTACTATTGGATTATGAGAGTGTACCGGTAGCATATTAAATTCTAAAACTTGTTTTTGTGATGCATCCCGAGACCGCATAGTAAGTATTAGGATTTGCTTGATAAGAGGCATTAGGATTAACCCATGTTTTAAACCTATAACTGTTATGATGGTCACCTCGATCATATAACTATCCCACACCTTTGCCATGCACTCATCTTTAGTACAGGATACCCTTAGTACAACCCTCCGAGCCTATCCTTTTTCATAGTTCTTATAATTGTTTGGTTAATCCGGATTATTAATGAAGAGCATGTCACCCTTAAACCAATCGTTACACCCAAAAAGTCTTAGCCTACCTTATATGTACTCACCTTTAGTACATTATTGTGTCTAACCCAAGTTAATTATTGAGTACATGGTTGCTAAGTCTTTATCCTTGTAAATACAATTTTGGAACGATTGGGATTTATGGTAGTATTTATTTCATGGAAGAATGGGGAAGAAAAGTTAAGTCAATACCCCCATATGTTTGTCAAATGATCTCCATGTTATTTTGATCCACCTCAAATCTGGTCATTAGTTAGATTGTAAATATCGAGCATGTAAAAGCTCAGGTGTAGGGGTACGTATTATAAACCTCATGTGATGTATTATGTTATATAAAAAAAGAAAGAGAAAAGAAAAAGAAATAGATTGATGTAGAGTTGTGTAGAGTTTGTATATCTTTATCCGGGTCTTGGCTTAGCAACCAAATCAAAGTGTATTTGTGTAAATAATTAGCTAATCCTTCCGCTCTAAATTCACCCAAAGCCACTCAAATGTATCCCATCCATTTCTGTTTCCATTATATGTTATCTTACACCTACAACCCACAACCCTTTAAAATACCTTGATGTGCGGTTGTCGTAGGACTTCTACACGAGAAGTTCCCTAAGTAGTGCACCTAATCGTTGTAGTGTAGTATGGGAAAGACTCGGGGTTGTTTATCGTGCACTCGAAGAATAGGTTGGGAAGGATTGATCACGGTCTAACAGAATTCTATAGGTTGAGGGAAGATTTTTTTTGTATTTTTATGTTTTATGAAAGCATGTAAAATCATATATTGGAGAGGTGGTTTGGTTTTAGCTAATTAAATTAAATAATAATCTAAACTAATGGTGATAACAATAAGATAAAAGATTGTGCTTATTTAGTCATGTATTACTCCCTAGATTGTTTCTCCAAGTGTTGTTGCCTTGACACACTCGTGATGATCTATGTAATTATTTCCTAAAGCATGAACGAATTACACGAACCCGCCGTCTACTTAGTATGCCGCTAGAGCAACGCACATGTAAAGTATTATGAAGACTATTACACGGCCCCTAGGAGTTTACTAAGTGCATGTGAAATACATTAAAAGTGGATCAACCATATTAGGGGGCAAGGTAGTATGAAGACTGTTACCCGATGGTATCCTTTCTACACAATCACGTTTCCCTAGACATATCAACAACGATACAGACAAAAGCTGGTTTTCTAAGACCTAACGTGCACATCCATCACAAGAAGCAACACCACTAAGATCTACATTCTAGGTTTCATACAATCATAAATAAACACAATAGGAGGTTTAGCCAAGCATGTTAAGAATAAAGCAAGAACAATAAATCAAACAACACATAGACATATTGAATGATTAAGTAAACCTTACTTGATTAAAACATGAATTGGAAGAGGTACAATAGGGTTTTTAGGCCCTAAAATCGTCTCCTACAGCTGCTAAACGAACTAGGGTTCGTACCCTCTTTTTATTCTAAAGTTACACACTCAAAACCCTAAATTTGGGTTTGTATATATAATTACGATGGCGTCGCGTTTAGTTGTGACGCGTCATAATGAATTTTTTTGATCTGCGTTTGAGTCGTGCGGGTGACAATCGACTGAAAATGTGACGCGTCATGGATGAGTTGTGACGGCGTTAGTGTATCGATGTGAGGTTCTCCAGGCTCTGTGAGCACACATCTTTCCAAGTGGTCTGGTGTTTGAATGTGTTTTTTACACATACTTTTTCCTTAATTAAATGAGCTAAAAAGACCAAAAATGACCAAAACATGATAAAAATGCATTGTATATGTTTGTTTTGTGATTTGTGTCTTGCAGGTATAAATATTTATCAAAAAGGACAAAATTAAAGCAAAAAACAGACAAAGCCGAGCACGGGAATGGAAAGAGAACGAATAACCGAAGCCGAAGGCGAACTCATCTTCCATGGACCAACCCGGGCCCGCTTAAAGGGCCAGGTCAGCCCAATTCCCAAACTAAATAAACCATAAACTTTTAAAAGCCCAAAATATGCTTATAAAACCCATGTTACCAACAAAAGCCCAAGATTAAACCTTATGGCCAAAACCTCTTTTATCTTGGTCAACGATTATATTAACGGGTCAAGAGGTCAAACATACAGTCAAAATAAAAAGTACTGTATATCTTTTTCCCTCCATCTCACCCACGCACACACATGGTAAATCACCGCAAATCACACGCTCGCCTCTTGTTTCTAGAAGCTTTAGACTGACACAAAGGGAAGCCACGCTGGCAATCCTCAGCAAGCTCATTGGCTAGAGGGACGTGGCATCAATCCAACAGTCAAGATGTGATGATTTGGAGGCAGTTATGATTAGATGGCTATGATTAGAAGAGAGGAGAGCGTCCATAGGGCTAGAAGGTTCTTCCTACTGCTATAAAAGGAGGCCTCTTACACATAGTGTAAGACATCTAGGAGTAGGATAATCTAGAATAGGAGTAGCTTAATTTAGGGTAGCTTATTCAGTTTTAGCTTATGTCATTTAAATTTCATGTAATTTCTTTCCAAAGTATTGTAACAGCTTAAGTTGTAATAAAATTCGGTTTTTACTTTAAAGTTTTGTTAAATTCAATTTCTTATGTTTAGCAATTATGGTTTAAAAAGTATCATAAGCTCCTTTTAAGCTCTTTTAAGCTACTTATTCTTCTCTTAGCTTGTTTACACCCAGTTAAGCTCTCAAAGCTTAACTGAGATTATTAAACATAAGATCCACTCTTTACATTTACCTCAGCTTATTTTGGAAGGGAAGCCAGACTTTGATGGGCTTCCAGGACCCCACCAGCTTATCCTAGATAAGCTGGAGCTAGTAGATCAGCTCTTGGAGCAATTATAAAAGCCTTGTTTGAGCAAAGGCTGTTGTAAGTCCTATTTTACATTTTTTAGCTTAAAATTGCACTTTAGCTTATCTCTGCTTAATATTAGCTTATGGTTATTTAGATTAGCTTATTATTACTTATTGCAGTAATTTGATGCTTATTGTGTTCAGTTTTTAGTATAAATATAGGTTTTAATGAATCTGATAAAAAACAGTTGAAAAAACCAAAAATATTGGCATTATCTAGTAGCTTATAGTTTCTGCTTATTTGGTTATTGAAAGTTGCTTATCAAGTCTGTAATAATCTTGTCACTATCTGGTATTAAGAATTTACGACTTGGATCTAAGATTTATAAGCTGAAAATGGGTTTAAGTGAATTAAAGGGGTGTTCGGCTCAAGACAGTATTAACCTAAGTTAATACTGTCAAGAGACTTTTGACTCTTTAGAAAAAATTTCAAATTTCAAATTTAAGTTTATAAAACAAGGATTCAAGTTTTTGTTTAGACCAATCCAAGTGTAGAAAGGTTTTTGTATCTGAGTTTATAAGCTCAGATTCTAAACAATTTGAGCTTTGAATTGTTTCTAGTTGTTCTTGTTGCTTTAATTGCTCTTTATTTGGTTTTTAAATGGTGTAGAAACAAAGACCTTAAGTCTGCATTATTGGTTTTGGATTTTGGTTATAAAAGTGTCAAGAGCATTAACAAGAAAAAAATAGGCCTTAAGCCCATTTTTAATCTAAAAATTCAGCTAGTTAAAGTAGGATTTAACTTTTAAAATTTGTTGCACACTTAGTTCATAGGTTAAACTAGATCTGTTAGTGCTTATTTTAGCTTAATTAGCTTAATTGAATATCTGTTTTTGTCTTGCAGATTAGTCCTTTGTAGTTTTGATAAAAGTTTGAAAATAGTGCAAACTATCTGCAGTAGCTTTTTCAATTAGATTTTTCTTTGCTTAATTGATTTTCAAAATGCTTTTTGATTGTTGATTCAGTTAGTTTTTAGTATAGGCTTTAAAGTTTTAAAAGTTATTTTGTCATAAGGATCTGTTTAGTGGCTTAAAATTAAGCTCAAAAGTGCTAGTTAGATTGTTTGGTAAGTTGTTTTGTGCAATATTGCTTCTGAACTTCTCTCAGCTTCTTACTCAGCTTATGGCTTATTGTTTTTGCTCAAATTTGGTTCAGTATTGCTTATTAGGTTAGTGGTAGGGTGTTTGTAGCTTAATTAGTTCTGATTTCAGCTTATTAAAGTTTTCTAGCTAGTTTGGTTTAGTGAAAAAGCCATAATTCCTTTAAGTCATACCTCATTTTTTAAAGCTCTTTTCTAGCTTATTTAGTAGTTTTCATAAAAAAATTCTTTTCTAAAATTTGCTTCTTATAAGCTGCTTAACAACTTTGTTCAAAAAGTATTCAAATAAAATAAAAAGGGAAGTAGGGAAGTCAAGGGTGAGCAAGACTCGAACCCCTGACCTCTACCCACCTCAACCTTTTAACGCCTCACAACACACACACCAAACCAACTGCGCCCTTGGGACTTTTCTGTCCAAGGGTGCTTTCAAATTTTATTTAACCTCTTTTGATAGTTAAGCTCATTCGAGCTTATAAGCTTATTTTCAGCTTATTCTTTCAGCCGATTTTCCACTTCTTATTTTTCTTAGGATCCTCATAGTTCAAAGTATTTTTCACAATTTTTCTAGAATTTTAGAATTTAGTTTACTATTTTTAATTAATAATTTAGGTTAATTTTGTTTTTAATTCATAATAAATAAAATAAAAGTAAAAAAAATATAATTCTTTCTCTGAAAATTTTATTTTGTCATTTAGGATTTATAAAAATTAGATTTGAAGTTGTAGGGCTTAAATTAGATGTAGATGCTTAAATGTCGCGTTTTATTAATTCCCGTTTACGTTTTTATTCTTACATGTTTAATTGTCGTTACTTGCTTGTTTTCGTGCTTTTATTTACTTGTCATTTACATTTAGTAGGATATAGGAAAACAAATCAAAATCTTTGAAACCATTCAAATCACGCGATCACGGACTTAATATCGATTTTCAATTCACACTTCGTCGAGGGAAAACGACCCGGGAGGTTTTTGAGATTACTTTGGTTAAAAGTTTGTTTCTCGAACCCAACGGAAAATACTTACTATACTATAATTGTTTACATCCTTATATACTTATATTATACTTATATAGTGTGTTTGGGCGTCATTAAATTTTTGGCGCCGTTGCTGGGGAGGTGTTTTACGATTATCGTGTTTCGTTCGAAGATTAGTGTTTTGAAGACCCTTCCTCGTGAAGTTATCATTTTTCATTTGTGAATATTTTCTTAATAAAACCATAAAAATACAAAAATATTTTACACTTCTATTTTCTTTTATTTTAATATTAAAAATAACCGTTTGTTAATCATTGTTACGGCTCACCTTTAGATTACATGCCATAGGGAAAGTTTAAGGCGGATTTGGTCCTAAGAACATCACCCAAAAGGAGAAGGGTTATTCTAAATAGCTCCGCGTGCTTACCAGCTCCTCTGCTTTCTTGTACGTATTTTTAGAGAGCTACCGCGCACGTTTAACTTTCGGTTACCAAAAATATTTGTCTTTCTTGTTTTAATTCCTTTTCTTATGAATAATTTTCAAAATCTAAAAATATTCTCCTTTACCCTCAAATCTGTTTAATTCTTTCTTCTTATCCTCTATATTGTTTAATTCTTCGACATGTCTTCATATTACCAACCTAGTTGCTACGGGGGTGGAGGTCCTTTAGACGGTTCGATTTGTCGACAATGTAATTGCGGAAGGTGTGGAAATATGCATTATGGAGGAATTTGTTTTCATTGTAAATATGATACAAATCTGAATTCTCTCAATTTTTTCAACTATCCTCTATAACCCCAGTACGAGACAAATACTTGTGAGTTATGTGGAAACAATGCTCATTATGATTACGATTGTTCACCTCAATTTCTGTTTGTTTACAATCAGAACCCGAGTTTCGATCAAAACTTCGATAATAATTTTCTACTAATCTCACCAAATTTTTCACAACAAATCTTGATTGTGAAAACTACGTGTGTCCTCATGAAACTTCTCAGTGTTAATCGATGAATGAAAATTTCAATTATTCTAATTCTTTCGGTTTTGACCAATATCAACCCTCGTAATTTTTCGTCACTCATCAACTTCCTCAAAAATCAAATAAGGATATGTTGCTAGATATGTCAAGGCTAATTAAAAATAATCGAACCTTTTTTAATAGCAATATTTTTCCTCATAAAGAAATGAGTATGAGAGTATTGTTGGCTAAGGAAAGAATTCTCAAATTAATTCAAGATTGGGACGAAAAGCAAATAAACCATGGAGTTTGCCGGAATTGCTACTTCAACTTTTGAATGATTCACGAACTATTAATGAAATGTTTAAACAACACGAAGAAAAGCGTATTGAACATGAGCAAGCGGCTAATCTGGCAGTTCAGAAAGAGCAGAAGGAGCAAGCAGCTCAAAGTTTTACTCTAAATTGGAAGTTTCCTATTATTAATGATGATAAGGAGTACACTATTCAATTTAAGGAATATTTAGAGAATTCGTCTAAAGCAATCACACCCGATTTACCAACCGAGGAACCCGATAACTCTCTAAGTATGGGGGACGAGCCTCTTAGCACTATTCCGGAAATGGAATCGGCCAAATTAATAAAGTCTAGTGTTGAGGACCTTGTCCCAATCCTAAGAGAGTCTGAGGGTATTTCCGACGATATTTGTGATGTGCCGTTTTGTGATAATGATCATTTTGATGCCGAATTTGGACTTATTAACTCTTTGCTTAGTCGAGATATGTCGATCACATCTCCTAAGATTGATTTTCTTCCCGAGGAGTTCGCCGGTGAACTCAATCTTATTGATCCAATTCTATTGGGAATTGATGAAGACGATTTTGATGAAGAAGAAGAACGATTGATATTGATATACTTTAAATTGAGGACGAAATTCTTCGTGAGAAATTATTAAATGTCAATCTTCTTATTGATAAGATAGAAGCATTGAATCTTACTCCTTCTATTCCTTTTGTGCTGAAATATCCCTCCTCTTCTCATATTCCCGTTGTGGATTGTGACTTTCTTATAGAGGAGGTTGATACATTTCTTGTTCCGAAAGACTCGATACTACCGGGTATTGAGAGTGATTTTGACTCGGAAGGGGATATTATTTTTCTTAACGACTTACTTAACAATGATCCTATTCCCGAGTATGAGCGTTTTACCTTCGACATTGAGCCCGATATGGCCGTGATAAACAATTTTGATGAGCTTAATAAAGACGAATGTTTTGACCCAGGGGGAGGTGAGATTGTTTTTTCCCAAAATGTTGAAGATGACGATTCCTTCACATTTTTCATTCGGACTTTTCTTCCGTTTCTCACCTACCCTGAGGATTCTTCTCTTCCTCTCTCCTTCGGGAGTGAGGATATCATTTTTGACCCTGGCATCTCCGCTTTTCATTTTTCCTTACTCTAGAAGCCGGTGGGCATTGATGTCCCAATGGAAAGTTGTTTCTTTTCCACTTGTTTCATCCCTAATATCACGATGATATCGGGAGAGTCAAGCTAGAGACTCGCACAAAAACAAGCGCTTTGTGGGTGGCAACCCATGCTTATCCTTATATTAGTAATAGTAATGAATAATATGACTTGAGGAGGCTTGCCTCTTCCTTTCTCGTGTTTCGTGTTTTGTGGTTTATGTCCAGGATTGCCCCGGATTATAAAGACTCTCGTGCTCGGTGTTTTGTCCATCGTTCACTCGATCTTCGATCCTTAACATGCTTATATATGGGAATCCGATATCCTAGATCTTATCGACTAACGTTTATCTTTTAGCATATTTAATAAACGGCTTTAGATTTGCGTAGAGACCCCTTTATATCAAGATTATGCATTGAAATTAGTATGTGGTATCAATATCACATTGAGGACAATGTGTAGTTTTAGTATGGGGAGGGGGGAGGAATCTATCGATTTGATTATACCTGCAATCGTTGTTCTCACATAACCCGTTTTTCCACCAAAAATATGTGATTTATGAAAAAAAAAGCAAAATTTTAAATTTTTTTTGCATAAAAAAAATGATAAATGTTGGAATAAAGTGATGAAAAAAGTGTTGTGACACAAATAAAGGTGATAACAAGAAATAAATTTTGATCCGACCGGTTTTATACCTTAGCTTTTTCCTTAACATATTTAAATCGAGTTTGTTGCTAGTCTTATGTCGGCTTATCCATTATGTCGAACTCGATTTATTAGAGTTAAGATTGTTGCCAGTCTATGTGACTTGTTAAAGTATGCCGATCTTAATTCGCTAGGCTAAGCATTCACGAGTCTATTTCTTAGAGATTTTAAATTGCGAAGATCAAGAAATGATAGAGTCGAGTATAAGTCATGATATTAAACGTGGAATAGTTGGATTTCTTTAAAGCTTATAGGTATTAATTGTGGTTTTTTCTCCTATTAGTTTGTCTCACTTATATATTAATAATGTTTAATAAATAAGGTTGTCTGGTTCAACTTAATCTTTAGTGAATTCCCACTAGCTTGGAAGACGATGCCAATAAAATAGGTACACATCGGGATTCGGAATTTGGCATACTATATATATCATATAAATAATTGCTTTGCTTACACCTTAAAGAGCCTTCGGGTATATGGTGTAAGTAGAGTTAATCATGAGATTACTTATGCCTTAAAGAGCCTAAGGGTATATGGCGTAAGTAATTAAATTGTTCATACCTTAAAGAGCCTTAGGGTATATGGTGTGAATGATTGAATCATGTTTAATAAATAATTTGTTTGTACCTTAAAGAGCCTAAGAGTATATGGTGCAAATTAAATCTAACTTGATTTATGTCTTAAAGAGCCTTAGGGTATATGACATAAGTTAAGTCAAGTATCCTAATAAAAGCCAAATTTCAGTCACCCTTATGTGGACCTCATCGGTTTTCATGGATAGGGGAAGAAGCTAATTTTTATCTTCAACCGTCCCACTTTATTTTCGGATTTAATAAATATCGAAATAAGTCTTAAAGAGCCTTCGGGTATATGACAAAAATAAAATCTTGAGATACAAAATTAGGAATAAGGGAGGAGAAGTAATACACAATTAGTATTTATGAGTAGTGTTAGTATCATGACTTGTATTTGACAATGATCTTGTTTTTTAAGCTTAGTATGGAGAAGTGAAAGTTGGGGACGATGAATTTATTTTGCTTGTTCCATGATCCTAAGTATTATCGAAGAATAATGAAAGCACAATGTTATGAAGTGTTGAAGTATGGAAAGTTATGAATAAGCATAAAAAATGGAAAAAAAATGTTGAAAATGGAAAAACGGGGCTTTTCAGAGCTAATGTTTCTTTAATCTCTTAAGATGAATACTTAGCTACTTTTCAAGGTAATTAATCAAGGGGGATTAAGATTCTTAGTTTTCTTAAGTGTTATTTATAATATTGCGTGAGGACACGGCAATAGCTTAGTATGGGTGATTTTGGTATGTGTCTAAATACCCATACCTTTTACCTTGAAAAACAAACTCAAAAGACCAAAAACATAATAAAAATTGCAAATATATGCGTGTTTTTGTGTTTGTGTATGTGCAGGTACGGATATTAAAGAAATGGACAAAAGAAAAGACAAAACGGGAAAAAACGAGCACGAGAATGAAAGAGCGTGAAAAACCGAGGCCGAAGGCGTACCCTTACTCTACGGACCAACCCAGGCCCATTTTATTCGGCCGGGTCAGCCCAACTCCTAATCTAAATAAGCCATAAACCCTAAATCCCTTAAAAATCCCAAATTCAGTTATAAAAGAAACCACAAATCACGAAAGCCCAATCCATAAGCCCCGAGCCCAAATTCCCTTTTATAAGCCCAAGTCAAACTCTCTTTAAACCGGGTCAAACGAAATAAAGAAAAGAAAAAGAGGCGGGAAGAACAGTTTACGGTTCTTCCTCCTTCCCCAATTTTACACTACACTAAATTTACCCTGCCTTAATAAAATCTAACCTTTCTAGAAGCTTATGACGCATGCAATGACGCATTTGGGAGCTACGCTGGCAATCCCAAGGCCAATCATTGGTAATCATACATGGAGGCTATAAACGGCTGAGATCATGTGATTGGAAAGCGGTTAGGGATTAATGGTTGAGATTAGAAGCAAGGGGAGCGTCTATGAGCCTAGAAGCTTCACTTCTCACCTATAAAAGGAGCATCTCACACACAGTTTAGACATCTAGGAGTAGGGTAGTATAGTTTAGCTTAATTAGTCATTTTTAGCTTATTGTTTTAGTTTTAGCTTATTGTTTTTCAATTTGATGTAAACTTTCTATTAAAAGCTTGAACTCAGTTGTTTAATCAATAAATGCTTAGTTTTATTATTGTTAATTTTCAATTCATGTTTTTACTTTAATGCACTCTGATTTAAATAAGCTCTCTTTTATCCTAATAAGCTTAATAAGCTCTCTAATTCACTAATAAGCTAGCTTTGCTCTCAGTTAAGCTCTCAAAGCTTAACTGAGCTTATTTTCACTTAATTCCTCCCCAAACATACCTTAGCTTATAATGGAAGGGAAGCCAGTTGTGGAAGGGCTTCCAGGACCTTACCCGCTTATCATAGATAAGCTGGAGCTTGTTAAGTAGCTCCTCGAGCAATTTTTATAAGCCTCGTTTGTGCAAAGGCTTTTGTAAGTTCTTATTTTTCCTTTTATAGCTTAACTTTGCAATTTAGCTTTTAACTGCTTATTGTCTGCTTATTATTGTTATTAATAGCTTAATTCTGCTTATTATTATTGTTTGATGCTTATTGTGTCCAATTGGTAGTGTAGATCTTAGTTTACATGTATTTGATTTAAAACAGTTTAAAAATCCAAATATATTAGCATAATTAGATAGCTTATTATATTTGCTTATTTCTGTGATTAAAATTGCTCATTAGGATCATTATAAACTGTTTAATATCTGGTCTTAAGATTTCTTGGTCTGAATCTATGATTAGAAGGATTTACTTTGAGGTTAAAAGCTTAAAAGGGTGTTTGGATCAAAACCTGCACTAACCTCAAGTTAGTACTGGTAGTGTTCCTGCCACTTTGGTTAGTATTGACAGTTCATTTATCAATTATAGATTAGTTTTGAAGGCTTTTGTTAGGATAAGATTAGCTTTTATCAAGTTTTATGTGTTGTAGTTAGAATCTGAGTTCATAAAGCTCAGATTCATAAGCTCTTTGAGCTTTGATTGTTTGTAGTTGTTATTGTTAGTGGATTTGTTTTTGTTTTGGTGTTTTAAAGGTATAAAAACAAGTTTTAATGGACTGCATCAATTGGTTTTAGGATTTGGTCATAATAGTGTCAATTGCACCAGATAGTATAAAAGGCTTTACAGCCATTTTCAAGCTTAAAATTTAAGTAGTTAGAGTAGAAGTTAGCTTTTAAAACTTAAAGCAGAAATATATTATAGGTCAAATTAGATAGATTAGGGCTTATTTTGTTCTTAAAAGTTAATTTAGCTATCTGTTTTAAGTCTGCAAATTAGCATTTTGTCTTTTGATAAAACTTTTAAAAATAAAAAAATTAGTGTAATCAGCTTGCATCAGCTTTTTCAATTAGCTTTTTCATTGCTTTGCTGATTTTCAAAATACTTTTCAATTGTTGTTTTAAAAAGTCTGTAGGATACGTTTTTAAATTTTGTAAGGCTTATGTACAAGTTAACCATGCGCAATATTTAAAATACATTTCCCTCCACTTTTGTCAAACCCTACTTACCACTATTTAAAGCTAGAGTACAGGTTGATTAAGCACGAGATTCAAATTTAGCTATTTCTCTCCAAACTAATATATACCATTCGTACCACCCCTTAAGCCTAAGTTACAAGTACCCTAAGCACCACATTTAAATTAAATCTTCCCTCTATTCCACCTCATGCTCGCATAAACCAAACGAAACCCTAATCCTAATCCGAAACCATAAACAACCCGATACCACCTTAACTAGTTTCTTAACCAAGTCCTAACCAAGCTAGCACCCTCCACCATGATCCACCACCTTGTCACCACCCTTGAGCCCTAACTAAACACCTTGTCACCACCTTGTCACCACCTTGTCACCTTGCACCCTGAGTTGAACTCTTTGTCACCACCTTAGTGATTTGAACCCTCACCACTCTCCAACACCTTGCTAAGCTATGCCATAGCTTCTATTATTCACCATGATAAGCTAGAACCCCAAAACTTGGCCACCACTCCTTCCCTTGCCCTATATATACTCGAACACACATACACATTCACAACACACAAATTTTAACAACCTCACTCACTTGTTCTTGACCTATTTCGAGCCAAATAAGAGAAAGAGAAGAAGTATAAGCCACGAAAGAACCAAGGAGTAAGATAGAAAGGTTCTTGATTCATCTCCAAAAGTTACACGATCCATTCCAAGCCATTCGAACCATATTAAGACCTAGTAAGTCATATAACTCGTTCAATAAGCTCTTTATATGTTTTAGATCATTTATAAGCTTTGATTAAGCCACTCGTTTAAGCCCTTGAACCCTAAGGTCATTCGTTTGGTTTTCCTAAACCAAATATGGCCTAAATAAGCTTTAAAATAATCATTTTGTTATCCGATAAACTATAAGCTTTAAGCTAATCTCATAAGCTATTTAAATAAACTATACAATCATTTTTATGAGCTTTAAATCAAACCCTAAAAGCTATAAGCTTTCGACATGTAAATTCGAAACCAAATGCACCCTTATTGGGCCTTAAAAGCCTATAAGCTATTTTGATAAGCCACCAGCTTTAAGCTGTGGTAATAAGCTCAAAATCATTGTTTATAGTCATATGTAAAAAACCCTTGAACCAAACCCCAAAAGCTATAAGACCCCAGCTTATAATTTCAAAACCAAATGCACCCTTATTGGGCTAACGAGCCCATAAGCTCATTTTATAAGCTACAAGCTTATTAAATCTACAAAACTAACTTATTTTAGCTTATTGTGATAAGCTAAAAGTTGCTAAATAAAATTAAGCTCAAAAATGCAAAGTATGTGAAATTTTGGACTAAAAACGTAAATCGTATTATGCATGAGGGGTATATATTGTAACTTTTGAAACTATTTAACTTTTGGGCCAAAAATGTAATTAACCTAAACTTAAAACCACAAGGTCCCTTTTTGCAACTTTGTAAAAAGTTAAGATATATAAAATTATATAAAGGGTTTAAATTGTACTCCCTCCGTCCTAATTTATTAGCCCCATTTTGACTTTTTAAAGTCTATATTTTTTAACTTTGATCATAAATATTTTTGTGTGTGTTATATAATACTTGATGCAAAATATATGAATAGATTGGGTTATAAATGTATTTTCATTTGAATAATTTTTATCAAGTATTATATAACACAAATAAAAATATTTATAGTCAAAGTTAGAAAATAAAGACTTCAAAAAGTTAAAATGAGAACGAATTAAATAAGGGGACGGATGGAGTAAAACTTTTCATACCAAGGTATATATTGCCGAGAGATGCAAATTCTAAAGATAAAATGTAATATTTACTTAAATAATGTAAAAATATATAAGACTCGATTTTAATAAAACAGACTCATTATCGTTCATTCATCGATCGAACATTATCAATCAATTATGTTATATATTTAACAAATTATCATCCACTATCTACTGAGGATACTTAAAAAGATTCTTATCATTTAAACTATAACGTATCACGTTACTAGGGAATTTCATGTGAGGGGATTTCATTTGGGTAGACGTTTTGACGAGTTTCTGATTTTACATTTAAAGTCCCCTACTCCTCAAATGTTTACTGCAGGACCTCATGGATTATGATAGCCGAACATGCTGAGTCGATATTCAAAGTAGATAAACCAAATTAATATTTATGTTAAACTTTATGAAATAAAGTTTTGAAATATAAAACTAAGACTTGACATATTACCCCAGGTTGCGTGACGAAGCCGTTTATTTCCATTTGAGTCACTTTTGACGTCAATCAGATTTCCCTGTTAAGGTGAGTTCATAGTCCCACCTTTATATGTTTTTCCAAACCCCGTGGGGAGATACATGCTATAAACCATGAATACAAGTATTTTCCAACTGTATGCTATCCTGATATATTATTGCCTAAGTTACCTCCATTGCCTATATCCTTTATATCATGAACCATTAATCACTTGTGTGTGAACGCGAATATTGTGGATAGATCTATCGGGGTTGACGAATCCCGTTTGTGTTTACCAGTGAGGTAACCAAGCGCACTATATTTGAGAATAATGGGTAATTTGGCAAATTATCTTTCCAGAAGGACATTCGTTCCTTAAATGTTTCCATGTTAACGTTTTGGTGTCATGAGCTTAGAGCAATAATATTGTTTTCTATGATAATTATATTCTTTGCAATTATTACCTATTACATAAACTTGTATTCAACCATTATATTACAAACCTGTGAATTTCACTCAACCTTTGTGTTGATCCTTTTGGCATGTTTATCTCAGATAATTAAGCAAATCTAAGGCATGGAGTGGCATGGACTTGAAGACGTCCAAACTTGTTATCATTCAACCTTTATGTTTTAAATGTATTTTGGGACCTCCTTTTGTAAAACTCTGATATGTTAATGAATGATAACCAAATTTTCCAAAACATCTCTTTTGAGTCGTTTTCTATGATTATGATTGTTGATTCATGAAGTATGTAACACCTCCAAAAATATAACAACGCAGCGGAATACCACTTGGGGTGCTACTTCATAATACACAGTGCTAGATGCAAGAGAACGACCTCTAAGTGTGTCGTTTGAAAAGTAATCTCGTTGATTTCTTTGAAATTGATATAACATTTGTCCCATAATTGCATCATAATGAAAAGCTTGAAAATAATCCAATGAGATTTGATCATTTGTATGTAAGTAGCAATCCATAAATGAAATCTTGTCAATTTTAGACTCCATTGCACATCAAGTAAGCCAAGCATCTAATTCACCTGAGAAAAACGTGCTTAAAAGTGTCAACATTAAAGTTGGTGAGTTCATAGAGTTTTGTAAGTATAAATGTAAATGTTGGAATCCAAAGATTTATAAAGTATGTATGAACCATTTCCATCCTTAATAAATAATCGCCAAAAGTGTAAGAGTAAATGAGAACCAAAGAGTATAGTGATTATTTCTTCGCCGCAAATATAATGAAAAGTGTTAAGAAAATTAGATAATAGTTTATTAAGTAATTGTATGGTACATGAGATTCGTTGATTTTCCAGAATGTATGGGTTCTACTATCAACAAATACAGTACCACAAAATAATATCTGACTATTGCGCTAAGCTCATGACACTGAAGCTCGACATATATGTATGCAATTTAATGCAAAATAAAGGCCCGTGTAGATGTTCAAACCCGTAAACATCCAAATTGTTCCGACATGTATGCATTCGTGTTTCAGTACAGTCGAAACTAGTGAGAGCTACTCACCCGAACAGGGGATTCCAATCTCCGCCAAATTAGATCTATTTATACACTCGCGCTTACTTAACCCGTACGGTCGGTCAAGCAATTGACGGTTCATGATAATGGGCAATGGTGGGTTTAGCTACTTAGGCACATGTAAACAGGAGATGATAACCGAAAACACTTGTGTCCAATAAAATAACCATTGTATTCATAAACAGCTTTGAGTACTTAAATCCATAAGTAGAAAATAGTGTGATATAAATCAAGTAATTGAATTTGTAATGAGTATGTAAACAATTTCGTAAACGTGTATGCAAATGAGTATGTGACAAAGTATGAAACCAATTTGTAATCAACCCTGTAATTGCGTTTGTAATAAATTGCAAAATCAAGTATGTAATCCAAGTGTGTAGAATAATATGTAAAAGGAATTGTAACGAATAAAGGGGGGGGGGGGGGGGGGGGGGGGGGGGGGGGGGGGGGGTATAAACAAGTTGTAATGAGCATAATATTCTCCCCCGAATTTGTAAAGTAAATGTAAAACAAGGAAAGAGGGGCCTATAAACTCACATCGATGATGAAGAAAGATTGCGGGAATGTACACATTGAGTACCAGACGAAACGGAAACTGGAACGGCTCGACCAAGAAGTTGCAGCTTATCTTTACGGTTATATCCTACTAGCCTAAGATGATGTATTTGGGGTTCCCGATGAATGAGTACATCAACGTGACACGTTGATAAAAGATTTATATTTAAAGTTGGAATAGTTTGGTTGTTGGTTAAATAAATAAATCAAAAAGCATATATAATTCATAGGGTGAATCATATAGCAGAGTATGTAATATATCCCGTATATATTACATATGAAAATAAGCAATTATACAATTCATATGGTGAATTCTACAGTAAGACAAAATAATCAAATGACTAATTTGAAGTATATAATACTTTGCAAGTATTATTTAAGAAACGTGAGTAAATGATTAAACAAAATAATTCGACACGTTTTAGAAAATCACCACTTAAATAAATAAAAAGTTCTTAGCATAAAAGTAATCGTACGTTTTAAAGTTACAAACCATGTACACTATGTTTTTAAAGCTTTTACAAAGGTTATGATGTTAATTTCTAGTTGACAATTATAAAATTATAAAATAATATTTAATAATCTAGTATATTGTTTCCTTGACGATTTCCTAAATAGTTATCCTATTTGTAAAAGTATAGTTCCGGTTTGTTTATCCGGTTATTGAAATATTACAAATTAACAATCTAATATATATATAAACGATGTTGAATAAACTAATACTTTTATTTAACCGTTTTAACCACCAATTAATCTAACCTTTATATTTTATAATATTTACGTTATATTCATTGTCGAGTTATAATAACCAAACGCGCCCTTGTTGTGAAAACTTAACCAAACGCACCCTAGATGGTTTACACAGCTAAACCAAACGCACCCGAATCACGGAACCACCAAACCAACGCACCCTCGAGGTGCGAGACAATCCAAACGCAGCCCCGTTGGGCTGTTTTAATACCAAACGCACCCTCAATCGGTGGCTGACCACCCGAAACAACCACCCTTGTGGTGTTATCACAAACCCGACTGCACCCCCCCTTGGCTTGACCCGCAACCTCCTGCTCCCTATGGTGCAAACCCAAATCCACGACAAACACACCCATTCCGGGTGGTGGCTGTCACAGCCATACGCACCCTATTCGGGTGGCTGACCTGATGCCGGACGCACCCTTTCGGTGCCAAACTCAGACCCAAACGCACCCTTTGTGTGTGTTGATATCAAACCCAACCCGAACACACCCCCTTCCCCTTGCGGCTTTCCTGCCACCGAACAAACAAACACCCCCCCCTTGGTGGTGGTTTTCCACCGAAACCAACACCCTCACGTGGTGTTAACATAAATACCAACGTACCCTTGGTAGAACCTGTTAAACCGAACGCACCCTGGTGGGTGGTTCGTGACAGCGGTGGCTGTGGTGTTGCGGTGGAGTGGGGAGGCAGCGGCGGTGGGTGAGTGGTGGGGAGTATGCGTGGCGGCGCGTGGTGTTAGGGATCGAATAGATCGGGTAGCGAAGATCCTTTTTGGACTTGGCCGGAATACCCGCCGGAAAACTTTTCCGGCGGCGGCGTCGGTGGCCGGATATTGAGGGAGAGAGAGGAGGGAGATGATGAGAGTATAAGTATTTGTGTGTGTGTTATTAGTGATGGAATAATGAAAATTTAATATATAAATTTAATATATATAATAAAATTTATAACTTGAAATGATAATACCCAATAGTCTAGGGTTCATTTTGT